>BQNB010015674.1:55359-66059 GCA_026074375.1 Tanacetum coccineum | reverse complement strand
TTTTCCGTAGGAAAATTTTGTTAGGGAATAAGGCAGTATAGGATTATGTTCTACATAAATGGAAATGTTCATCACCCTAACATCTCTGTCGAGAAGGTTTACATGGCTAATTCTATCCAAGAGGAAGAATCATTTAACCCTCTTGAAATAAGTGATGATCTATTCTCATATGATTCTCCCTTGTACTTGGAATTCAAAAAATATAACCACCTGTATAATACTAATGAAAGCAACGAATATACCTTTGTTTGTAATGATGATATGCATGGGCAATTCATAGGATGAAGAGGGAAGACAAAGATGGTTGAACATGGAACGGCAACCCTAAGATTGCATTCTTGTAAGCCACTTTGGGTGATGGGTAACGACACATGTTCATTTTGGCCTACATGTGACCCAAATTTAAAAGAATGCAACGGAGGAGATTCAATCTATGGGATAGATGAGCATGGAGTCTTAAAGAAGTGGTACTGCTATCGTGATAATGAGAGACGAGACGTTAAGGGAAAGGAAATGTTGTTTTCCGATTTTCTTCAGATAAGGTACGGGAACATCAAAATAGATGACACGACCAGGGAAAGGAGGCACGACGAGTGATTTGTTGAAAATAATAAACACTGGAGTTATGGAAGCACCTCGATGCCATGCCTAGGAAACTATGCCATAGCTCCTAGGGAGATTATTGATCCGGATCATCAGGAGAATCCAATTTTGAGCATAAAATCGTATTTCCCCAATTTCTAACAAGAAAACCATAATAGACCTTGACAATAGGATTATTCATTCAAGGAATGGTAAAATGTTAAGATCGGGCATACGAATGTCAATAAATCTGTGAAGAATGTGGTGCTCAATGAATGGATCCTTGATAGTTTTGATATAGAATCAAGTTCTTCAGGGATAAGTAATGACCCATATTCAAGGAATTTAGAAGAATACAAATCGGTGTTTGATAACTAGATCACACAGTTAGCAAATGAATAAGAAGGGTTACTACAGAAAAAGGGAAGGAGAACAACATCGCCTCGATTCACGGTTATGTGAAATATTATTTTGCAGGCATTAAATATGGCGTAGCTAGGTAACAGGGCTACGTCATAGCTGGATAAATGTTTTTAAATTCTAGCCTATTTCACCTAGCTACGATGTAGCTAATATTATAGGGCTATGTCATAGTTCCCTTACTGTAGCTAAAACCTTTTCAAAAATATATTTCAAATTTTCACAAAACCTTGTACATTTATTTAATGAGCTTTGTGGGTGAGTTCCCTATAAGCCCTCACAAGACTTCACTCTTCCACTCGGGACACCGAGTGGTTTAAAAGGCTTGTTGCATACGCTAAATGCAATCGTAATTCCTACGAAAGTGAGTTGGGTTTTTCATTTCCTGTATTTCATTTATCGTTTTAATGTATAACGCACACACATTTGTTAAGTTAATCCAGGGAATTAAATATTACTCATGAATCTCAAGGCGGGACACTTCTTAAGAGTGTGTATCTTTGATCGTTCCAAGCAATACTCAAGGGAGTTTTTCATTTTAATTCTACTATTTCCTTTAAATTATTATCATGTACAATTGGGAAGTTATACAGTTCAAGTGGGGGGTGGAAGTTGAATTACCTCTTGACAAATATTTGCCTTCGATTTTCTAGTTTGTTTTGAAAAATGATGCCATTTCTAAAATTTTTGACATGTTTTTCTCTACCAAAACTAGAATAGATCTATGCCGAGCATAATTACCCTATTATTTCACTGGTGATGATTGCCTGATATTATGTTTTCCCCATATTTCATTACCCACCAAAATTGAGTGTGCCGATAGTATTGTAATCTTTCGAACTTGGATTGTACATCATTGCAAGACCATAGATGAGTAATGTGTTGGGTTTTCTTAATGCATTTGGTTTAGATAGTCCGAGAAGGTAACATTTTAGGATTTACACCCAATAGCCCATATGTGTTAATCTATGTGTGTTTATCGACTTGTCACACTGACTTGTCGACCTCCTATGAAAAACCCATTATTGTACTCGTATTTAGTGCAAGCCCCGTAGAAACACCAGTCTGAGCCTTTATTTCATTTCATAACCCATATTTATGTCTAGTTACACTATTCGCCTTAGCCTACCATGTAATCTTTAGTCCATAGTCAAGGAATTGCTGATTGCTTAAGTCTGTGAGTTTAAACAAAAGGGTTTGAGGGATTACGCTTTCATGGAAGACGTATCATATAATTTATCTTAATTAGGGGGATGTTTATGTGTATACTTAGTTATTTATCCGTGTATTACCCATGCTACAGATTTCACAATGTCTAAAAATATGATTAAATTCTAAATTCTGTAGCATGTTGGCTTTATTAGTGTTGGTTATTTTATAAAAACAACTTAGTATTATTTATGTTTCATCATCACCTCGTATGTAGTTCGAGTATTGAAGGTTGAGTTAATGTGCATATTGCCTTGACACTTATGGCATGATCCTACATCTATATACACTAACTCATTATTGGAGATTGATCAGTTTCTCGCGCCTTGAAGTTTAAGCTTATGGATGGATAGTGACTAGTGACGGGGAGATTATGGACTATGACTATTTGTTTATATTTTTTTCACCTATTAAATGTGTATCCCATGTCTTATTCCCTACCGTAGTCATTCTCGGTCTTAGCCTTTAGCTTGTTTGAGTTAAGGAATGAGCAATCATAGGTGTCTCATTTATGGATCTGGACGAGCATGTGTGGTTTTGTCGCCTTTTCTGGAACATTGGTATCGGTTAGGATCATTTAAATGATTTACCTTATATTAGCCTTATTGTTCTGTTTACCCCTAGTCGCCTTTTAAAAATATTTAGACCTTAGCTCTAGTAAAGGAGTTTTGTGTACTTTTCAAGCCTATGATAGAATACATGCTATGCCTGTGCATTTGAGTGATCACCCCAGAATTGAAACACCTAGGCTAGTGAGAGTTGAGTGATTTTGTTCCCTTTTTTGTAAGGCCTTTGGCTTTAATACTTTCTAGAAACATGATCTAACTCATTCGTATCATCAACTTATAAATTAAACACTCCGACCTAAAATTCTGCTCAACATCAATTCCAAATTTAACGCATTCTAAACATAACAAAATGCATGATTAATCTAACAACTAATCCTAAATCATAATTTTTATGTTTATACATCATTAATTACTGAGATTAAGCAAACCCTAATTTTTCCATCAATTTGAAGTTACATAAATTAGATTAATTGAAAAGAACGAAACAAGGATTTTACCTAAACCTTTTAACATGAAACCTTACGATCTTGAATCTTAAAATTTCTTCAAAAATTTTTGATGGTGTTTTCCTTCTGGCTGAGGGTCGGCCTATCCAAAAGAATGAGGAGGAGAAAAAGTGATTTAGGGTTTAGGGATTAAGGGGTATTTATACTTGCTTTAGATAATTACAAAAATTTGTTTCCTTTTTTTTCTTTTTCCTTGGGCCGGTCGAACACCACACACACACACATTTTTTTTATTTTTTTAAATACTTTATATTATATATATACTTAAAAACTTAAATTTTATTTAAAGTCTAATTGCACTTTTTATTTATTTACTTGTAACTTTTAAATAAAATACCTATTAACACTAACTATAAATTATTTATTTCACTTATTATTTTCTGAAAATATTATTATCACTAACTTATTAAATAAAATAACGAACCTTGATTATTAAATAAACTTGAACCGCAAATTAACAACGCGCACAACGATTAATTATCCCAAGCGCACAATGATTAATTATCCCAACGCTAATAAAACAATGCAACTATTAGAAGTCTTCATATTCATACGCAGCATTATTAACGAAATGAAATGACTATATCATCCATTTCTAGCACCATTCACATATATAAAACTTATATATCACATACGCACATAATTTGAGTCACATAAAAATCAATCAAGTTAACACTAACAGTTAAACTAATCTAATTTGGTCACGGTTGTTAAAATATTATATCCTTGGGGGTCCTAGTTATGACATGGTGAAAAAAGGTTAACCAATCGTATTTGGCAACAAACGTAATATCTTAGCAAAAATTAAAAAAAGCATTTAACCAAATGAATGCATGATACCCAACGTTGCTGTCTAAGGGTGGAACGATGTCGTTTAGGAATGACTTATGCCATTTAATATTTTTCTTGAGTGAAACGCCGTCATTTTTATCTGTTTTAGAAATGTTCAAGGATGACCTGTGATCTTTGGGATTGCCATTAAATGTTTTTTAATTTATCGTTTATGGTGTTGGTTCATCGATCTAATTTGGATGGTGTCGGGTTGGTCGTAATGATCCGGTTATCCAGAAAGTTGTTATTTTGGCATGGCAAAAGACGTGTAGCATAAATTGTTCTGTGTTTGGCAGCCAGTGTAATCTCTAAGTCAAGTTCGGTGCAGTTTATAAATTAAGGCCTTAAACGATGTTATTTGCTTTGTTGTTGTAACTTATTAGCCTCGAAAGTAAGTTTGTATAGTGCTTTCCTTGAATATTAATTAATATATGGTTGTTGAGATTTTTATGGAAAATAGGTTGGTAATGCTAATAATGCATTTGCAGGTGTTTGGTGATTGAATGATTTGTCAGGTGATTTCATAAAGTATTCTTCAGGAGCACATACAACATCTAATAGTGTTGTGCTATGTGAACCGGCCTTTCATCGCGTTTGAGGTTATTATGTATGTCAAACGATATGCCTAAAAGATCTATTGCTTTAATGTTTTGTATGCGCATATTGTGCTTTTGAATGTAGAGGTAGGTGAACGATGTTTGTCATTTTTTGACGTCTTTGGATTTTCATGTGTGTCCATGACTGCTGATTTTATATACTTTGTATATAAAGATTATGCCTTTAATTTTAGAAGTGGGTAAATGACTTTTATGGTCTTCTAAAATTTTTGGTTTTGATATGTGGTACGGTGCCATTTTATACACACAGAGTGTAATTATATAAAGTATGTTTGAATAGATGAATATACAAGTTAAACCATCTTTTACGCTTTTTGTCATAGGATTAAATGTGTTTTGCTGTTGGCATTGTTCTGTGACTTGTGACTGTTATTGTTATTGAATAGTCGTTGCTGTGGGGACTGCCCTTATTATTTATGTTAGGCATTATGCATAAAATATTTATCAGTCTAATGTTTTGTGTGTGAAATTGCGTCTCTAAATTAAGGAGTAGTTAAATGATGTTTTTGGTTTTCTGACATTTATGGATTTTGATGTGCGGCCGTGACTGCTTATTTTCATATGTCTTTAATTATTAAAAGATTGTTTTATTTTGTATTTAGGGTATTAAAGAAATTTCAAATTGAAATGATAATGTGGAGAGAAGAGGTTAGAAGAAATCATTATAAAGGTTCTATATGGTTTTTGAAGGCAGATTCCATTACGAAATATGTCTAGATTAATAATAGGCCACCTCCAGAACTTAAGAGAACAGTTATGCGTATTTTATTTTGAAATATCGACAAGGTTGTTATTAAAATAACAATTGTATTCTATTTATTTAGTTTATATACTATTGTTAAATTCCTAATTTTGTTTTCGGGTTTGTTTAAGCTTTGTTGGTGTTTTAAAGTTTATCAAGGATACATCCTTATATCTAAACTTGTGCTTCTAGGTTGATATTAGTATTGTCATCTTTGGAAGCCTTTGCACGACCTAACCCAAAGTTATCACAAAACAGGCCGGTCGCAACATAGGTACGAATTGAACTATTTTTGGTTTCCTTTTATAGTTTTTCTAAAAATAATTTAGGACTGGCATTATTTTAAGCTGAAATATCAGCATGGAGGATGGAAAACCACGTCTATATAGATGGAAGTTCTGAACCTGATTTCAACATATATAACAATGGAAGAATTGGACATGTCTCACTAAAACATTAATGGCACTAGATGGTCTGATGATCATAATGGTCATCATTTTATTATGTTAGAAATAAAAAGTGTTTATTATTTCTTAGGAATTGGTCATGTAATAATTAGTATATTTAGTTTTATTTATTATGTAATAAGTCATATTTGGTCAAACGTAAGTAATGTTAACAAAATATACAAAGTAGAAAGGTATGATAGATTTAGTATAAATACCCATCTAATCACTAGGATTGGAAACCTTTTGTCATTTGTATCTCCCTCTCTTCCTTCTTTTCTCTCTTTTATTAAAAATTGAAAATGTGTAAAAAGAAACTCTCTAGTCTACTCTGTTTTACTCTTAACCTTCCTTAATGATACTTATGCAAACATGATGTATAACAAGTGGTATCTATCGCCGAGAGAGATCTAGATTGTGTTTTCGTGAATCAAACGAGCGTTAATTGCGTATATTTCGAACAAATAAGCTTTTAGAATGATGAATACTGTAATTTTTGTATTCGTTAAGTGTTATGTTTACTATTTTACATGTTTTTTTATATTAAAATGCATTCATTTTACTTTCTTATACGTCAAAAAGTAGACTTAATTGCTTAAATACGAAAGTTATACGATTAGATTTCAAAATTGATTGAAAAATATAGGATTTCAGCACTTTCTGTAACACCCCCAAAATGGGTCGCAGCGGAATATGGGTTGGGGAATGTTACATCATAGATCAATAGCACGAGATATGAGAACGACCTCTATATGAGTCGTTTAAAATTGATACATTGGATTAAATAGACTTGTTTGTTACAATAGACGACATGACTTAAACTAGGTTCATTCCATGAAAAGTAAGGAGTTTTAAGGACATTAACAAATAATCTCAAAAAGTAATTGCATCCAAATCTTTATAGTACTGACTTAATCCAAAATTATGACTCACCAATGAATCGCTTGTTTCTCGTGACCTTTATTGACCTGAGAAAAACATGTATCCTTGTTTCTCGTACCTTATTGACTTGAGAAAAACATCCTTTAAAACGTCAATATAAAGTTGATGAATTCACAGGTTTAGTAAATGTACAAAGTAGGACAGCAAGATTTCTAAAAGTGATAAGTAACGATTACAATATCATAAAAGTAATTACGAGTGCACTAAGTTCATGACACCGAAGCTCGACATATATGTATGCAATTTAATGCACTAAATGTGCCCATGTAGATGTTCAACCCGCAACATCCAAATTGTTCCGACATGTATACGTTCGTTGTTTCGGTCCCCCCGAAACTGATGAGCGCTACTCACCCGAACGGGGATGTCAATCCCAAATAGATCTATTCATAACATTCGCGCTCGCTAACTAGCAATTGACAGTTCATGATAGTGGGCAATAGTGGGTTTAGCGACTTAGGCCAACTCGTAATATGTTTAAAAGAGTACTTGCGTCCAAATGTAAAACAATGCATGTTTCTCACCCCAAAGTTGTAAAACAATATAGTTGTATAAAAGCGGGGCTATGAACTCACCGTAAGTGAATGATTGATTATCTAAATCAAATGAGTGAATCGCCTCGGCAATTTGAATGCAACCTAATTAATTATAGGCCGTATGAGTATAATGTATTTCACGTAAATAAAACATCACATATTGCATAGCTACACCACCACCTAATAGTTTTTATTAATTAATTAAAAGTTAAAACAATAATTAACTCGTACTTTGTTAAATTAAAAGTGTGTGTACTTGTATCCGTAAGAAAATATTATTTTCGTTTACAAATGCGTCGTTTGTAAAAATGTATGATTTAATAATGATATTTTATTATTAAATTAATTGTTTTATAAAAGTTTGTATAAAAATATAAGTAATGCGCGCGAGTTTTAAAACTTCATATCTTTATCGTTTCGACTCCGTTTTATATGTTTCTTATGTCCACGTCTCCGTATTAAAATAAGTTATCAAAATATCATATTTATAAAGTTTAACCCACTGATGAACAGTAACTTTTACTGTTCATCACAGTTTATAAAACTATTTTTATAAAACTAATTATTTGTAACTTGATTAAATCATAATTCGTTCGTTATAGTTCCGTTTCTCGAGATCCTTATGTCCTTGGATTAGTATTAAGAAAATTTATCAAAATATTAAATTTATAAAATTTAAATCCCTGATGAACAGTAGTATTTACTATTCACAGCAGTTTATAAAAATTGTTTTTATAAAATTAATTATATATATCTTGTAAACTACGTAACTAGTTCGTTATAATTCCGTTTTTCGAGTTCTTTATGTCCGTGGGTTCGTATTAAGGAAAATTATCAAAATATTATATTTATACAATTTATACCAGCTTACAAAACTATTTTTATAAAGTTAATAATATATAACTTGTAAATGTCGTAACTTTGCGGTATAATTCCGTTTTCGAGTGTCCTTACCCTACGATCCTTATAAAGAGCACTATTTTTATAAAATATAAAACATATGATTTAAAATTCGAATTCCAACAGTAGCTAATTATTAAAATTAGGGTTTTCACTTAATAAAGTTAGTTTGTGATTATTTTTACTTAAGGATCCTTGCACCATTATTTCACCAAGTGTTGTACCGTATATTACACATGTATTTAGTCCTCTAAATGTCCATGTCCTTTGTCCATATGAAATCATCATATACTTTATATAACTTTAAAATAAAACTAGGTGGTGATTAACTAATGCAACAAATATGTAAACAATAGGAAATTAATAAACGAGTATTGAAAACTTTAAATAGACCTTATAGGAATCAAGTAGGATGATGAACACAAGATGTAAACCCCAATCAAGTCCTCAAAACCAAAACCCTAATCAAGAAAACCCTAATTATGTTTTCTTGATTAATCCTTGTTAAACCCGAATCCAAGCTTCCCAACACCTTGAGTAGTCTTAGGTAGTCTTAGGATGAACACTTGAATGCTTGGAATACCTTGGTTGCAAAAAGAAAATGAAACCCTAAATATGTATATGTATGCCGTGGGTTTTATGACCAAAAGAGGGAGAGTTTGCTTTGATTTTTCTTGAATGAGAGTAAGAGTGTAATGGTGGACTAGGGCTTGCTTTATATAGTATAGAGAAAATGCTTTATATAGTATCTAGAAAACCTTAAACTACTTCAAATGGAAACCATGGGAGCAAATGGTAAAGGTACAAGAGTATAAGAGCTCAAGGACACCAAGGACACAAGAAGTACCAAGATTGGACAATTACTAGTAACTTGGGTCCAAGTACAACTTTGTGTAAGAAATCACATGTATAGGAAATGAATTAATGAAAGTTTTGAGTATTGTTTCTTGTGTAAAAGCCCATGTCCGGTTTTGAGATGATATAAGGAAGAAAAATAATTAAATTTTGAGTATTGGGTATAAATGTGGGTATTTGTTTGAGTGTAGATAGGTAAAGGTGCTTCCGGGTACGACCGAATGTAATTTATTGCGAAACGTAAGCGTTTTACGTAACCAACAAAAATAAATTATGAAAAGTTATAAATTATACTCCTAATAATCATATAACACTTGCTTGATGTAAACTTTAATTTGTTTGATGTCCGTTTACATTGAACGTTGATTTTTAGTTTACGCGATTTAACTATAAGATAATAATTAAAAGCGAACGCGTAAAACTCTAAAAATAAATAATGGAATTTATTAAAGTCGTAAATAACTTGAAAATGAGAAATGTTATAGTCTCCACCCGTTAGAAGAGCATTGTCCTAAGGCTCAAGATGCAACATTTTTCGAGGGTGCGGTTTTTGTAAAGAGGTGCGGATACTTTTCCCGGAACTGATCTTCGCGTACCCATGTTAACTCAGGACCTCTCTTGGAGTTCCATCGAACTTTGATGATGGGAATACGACTTCGTCTTAACTTCATGACTTCACAATCCAAGATTTCCACTGGTTCTTCAACAAAGTGGAGTTTATCATCAATGTGTATTTCATCTAACGGAATTGCCAATGGCTCATCAGATAAACACTTCTTTAGATTGGATACATGAAATGTGCTATGAACCCTGCTTAACTGTTGAGGTAGTTTGAGTCTATAAGCAATTTGAAAGGTCCGATATACCTCAGGTTCAACTTTCCCCGTTTTCCAAAACGTACGACCCCTTTCCAAGGCGATACCTTTAACATAACTCGATCACCAACTTGAAACTCTAGAGGCTTACGCCTCACATCGGCGTAACTCTTTTGGCGATCACGAGCAGCTCATTCTCTGCTTAATTTGGACAATCTTCTCGGTTGTTTCATGAACAAGTTCTGGACCGGTGAGCCGAGCATTTCCGACCTCAGCCCAACACACAGGTGACCGACACTTTCGGCCATAAAGTGCCTCGAATAGGGCAGCTTTAATACTAGCGTGGTAGCTGTTGTTGTACGAGAATTCAATCAGCTGTAAGTGTCCTTCCCAACCATTCCCAAAGTCTATTACGCAAGCGCGTAACATATCTTCAAGAGTTTGTATGGTCCTTTCACTTTGTCCATCAGTCTCCGGATGGTATGCCGTACTCATATCCAACCGTGTACCCATAGCTTTCTGAAATGACCTCCAGAAATTCGACGTAAACCGGGGGTCACGATCACAAATGATCGAGACTGGTATTCCATGCCTTGTGACCACTTCTTTCAAGTACAGTCTTGCTAGCTTGTCCATAGGGTCAGTTTCCCTCTGTTAGCCTCAATTTATTGAGTCAAACAAGGAAGCTCGGTCACTCTACGATGGAGCTTCGGTCTTTAATTAGTTAATG
>BQNB010015674.1:37237-51024 GCA_026074375.1 Tanacetum coccineum | reverse complement strand
TTAATCTTTGGTTCGGGAACTTATTGATGGATAATACCTCAATTGAAGGTATTATTTGTTGGTGTTCTTTTACCAACTTTGTAAAATTTATATTCACAAATTAACGAGAAAAATCGAAAAATCCGGAAGAGCAAATATTTTTGTCTTTTTTGTTTTTAATCTTCTACTTATACTAAAAAGAAAAGAAAAATATTTTTTTACTTTTTATTATTTTATTTTTTTTATATTTTTGATTTTCTTAAAAGCGTAACTTTCGAAGACGAAAGGTTCTCCAAATCACGATCGACAAACTTCAAACGAAAGAATCTTAATTACAAATCCCCGGCAACGGCGCCAAAAATTTGATTCGTAATAATCTATACACGTATTAATTAAATATAAAATAATAGAAAAATTACCAAACTACCCTTGAGGACAAAGGTGGAAGTATGGAGGGGATATATATGGGTCAAGACTATCCTAACTTGACAATTCTAGTCCTTGTAGTCTTGCCTAATGATTACTAATGTAATTCCGATATGTCACCGATAATTCTAAGGCTAACATCTTCCCCCCAATATGTACATATGGAATTACTTACAATGTTCCTATCATGTACAAACAAAAACATAAAAAATGTCTTCCAAAGTGCTTCCAAAGCTGAAGATGTCTTCGAAGTTCTCCTGTTCTTGAAACTTGTACTCCAACTTGGATCTCCGTTGTCTTTACTTGTACAGGAACCATTGTAGTATGCATGAACTGGATTAACTTCCCCCCAATTCATGAGCATGTCTAAAAAAGCTTTCTTCATAGACTCCTTTTTGGCGAAGTTTCTGAATCAGCTTCCCCCCAAACCAACATCCCTATCTTAAGCAGGTTCTGAAACTTTGATGTAGCTCCAACCATCTTCTACTTGTCATCGACGTGCACAGCGGAAATTTGTAGAAGTCAAACCACATTAACGACCACTGCTTCTTGTCATTAGGGCTTGGTGAATATTCGTTCGGGGGTACATGCGAGAAATCAGCAACAATTCTTCTCACATATGCATAATACTTCACAAACCATACTAAGTAAAGTAGTCTACACTACTTCCCCTTGAAGTTGACACGGTAACATCAAAGTCAACTAAGTCCCGGATGTACACATTTTCCCCCATGATGGTTGCGAACTCTCGGAAGCATCATTGTCGTGTACGTCCATATACGCGAGAAGTTCTTGTCATAAGCACAAATCTTGATTTACAAAAGAATCATTACCATCTTTGACTTCACAAACCGTAGAGGAGTTGAAGCAAGAATCAAGAACACTTGGTATAATCAAGGTCTTGAATGAATGTCATTGAAGAACTTTGAAGATTTTGCTTAGACTGTGAAGTATCGTTGTCTTGAAATGGCACAAAAATACCCGTGAGAAGTGCTGATTGCATCTCAACCTTTAAACTCTCTGGCTAACTTTCCAACCTCGTATTCTGTCGGCTATTGTTGTAATCACTTGGTGAAGTAAACCCGATATACCACCACCTTAAAAGAAGAAGAATCCCCCAAATTTGTTTACTTAATCTTGCACTGTTTGTTGAATTGAAGAACGTTGCAAGATTAGATCTTTACTACTCTAGTACCCACTCCAAAAGTATGAAAGTACAACACCTCTGGAATTATCCACAACGTCTTCAGCGTGACACACAGAGTAACTACAACACGATAACTCCTTTAAAGTGATAGTTTAAACGCAGGTCTGCAACCAACCGACCCATGACTGCTGGAACTAGAAATCAAGTCTCAATCAAATCCTTTGTACGTTCAAGCAAGTCATCATCGATAGATGGGTTTAAAGAAAAGGAGTAGAAAATAGAAGGAAGTCTCGATGATGAATAATAAATCGCCGTTCGTGAAATTCACTTCAATCTCAAATGAGGGATACCAAATCAACTTCGAGATAACTTTCATCGTAGTCCGAAATCTCAGGCCCGTTTGTCGTTTTTAAGTGAATCTTATTCGGATCATTTGTAGTGTTATGTATCGTGTTTGTTGTGATGTTGTTTATTATTTTAAACCATTCACTTCACACAGGATTTTACAACGTCTAATATTAAAAACCGATAAATGAATAACAACGGAATTTTACAAAAAAACTAGAAAACCGTGAGTTATTAGATTGGAATCAGCGGCGAAAATTCCAAAAAACTAAAAAACGTCAATAAATCATAAGAATACGATGTTTTTGGCTTCGAAAATCCTAACCCAGCTAAAGGCTGGTTTATAAGCGTGATCCTTCTCGTTTTCTCTTCGATTTGAGGAGTCACTTGGTCTAAAACGAGGACTACGGATCAAACGTATGGCTGTTTTACTGAAACCCTTTTCGTCAACAATTTCTAAAAAAAAATTTCGTGCGCGGATCCAAAAAAAATTTGCTCATTTGAAATCCGCCTTGCATTTTTTCGCACGTTCGGTTATTGCTGAGATTCGATGGCTTGTTCGTCCAAAAAGAAAGCTAGTTCGACTCCTCCTATTCAATTGGCTAGTTCGTCCTCTAGTTCGATGGCTAATTCGGATCCTCTAGTTCGATGGCTATTTCGATCCTCTAGTTCGATTGCAAGTTCGATCTCGTAGTTCGATTGGCTAGTTCTTCCTCTTAGTACGATTTGCTATACGATCCGTCTAGTTAAGCTAATTCGATCCTTGAGGATTTCGCAGAGATTGCGTTCGAATCCACCCTGAGAATGAACTCGTTCGATCCAAAATGAAAAAAAGCTCGGATCGTGTCCAAAACAAAGATGAAGCTCGTTCGGCTATCTCTACGAAGCAACTCGTTCGGTCTACACAAGTACTTAGCTCGTTCTTTTCTTCTGTTGGTTAAAGGACGTCATAAGAAAGAATTAAACAATATAAAGGGATAAGAAGAAGAATTAAATTAGAGGGTCGAGAAAATAAGAATTAAATGAAAAAGAGGTTAAAAGAAAATTATTTTTGATTTTTTGAGTTTTTTAAACAACATATTTTATTAAAGGATAAAACGAGATTGAATAACTTAAACCTAATAATCAACAAGCTTCACGGTAGCTCTCTAAAAGTGTTTAACTTTCAAAGGTGAGCCGTATATCGCAAGTGACACAAAAGGCAAGTTTTTGAATCTTTGGTTTGTTAACTTATTAATCGATAATACTTTAGTTGAAAGTATTATTTGTTGGTGTTCTTTTACAAACTTTGTTTATTATATTTTATTTTTTTTATTTTATTTTTTTTATGGATAATTTTTTTATGTATTTGATTTCTTTATTTATTTATTATTATTTTTTTTAAAAAACGTAACTTTCGAAGGCGAAAGGTTCTACAAATCACGATCAACAAACTTCAAACGAAGGAATCTCAATCACAAATCCCCAGCAACGGCGCCAAAAATTGATCGTTATAAATCTATACACGTAATAATAAAATATAATATGAAATTACCAAACTACCCTTGAGGACAAAGGTCGTAAGGAAAATTCTCACAAATATATATATTATACGTATGTTAACCGGGAAGTATGATTCCCGGGTCGTTATTCCCCAACGATTTATGAAATGGACCACGTTCGTTGTTCGGGACAGATTTGAAATTGTACCAAAGATGATTTGATTATCTATTTCTATTAATTTAAAACAATTAAAATAAGCAAATGATAACAATTAAGCACGAAAACAAATAACGGGAAATTAAACTTTAACTAAAAACGCAAAACGGAAACCCTAAATGGTAATTAAAAACCCTAAATTTCCAAAATTAAACCTAAAATGAATTTTTCTCTTTTAATAGACTCTAATTGACTAAAAAGTAAGTTTAAAGAAAACTAGAACAAAAACGGAATTGAAATGAGCTTAAAAACACGAAAAACGTGAACGGGAACGAATCCCGTTCTTTAAAAATTGAAATTTTGCAATTTTAACCCTACGGAAACAAAACTATTTTTCCTAGAAACTATATGATAAAAGAAAATTTTCTAAAAAAGAATTATATTTTTTTGATTATTTTTCTATTTTTTATGATTTTTTAAAGTTTTTAATAAAAATAAATGTTTAAAAATATTAAACTAATTATAAAAATTCTGAAAAAATTATAGAAAATAGCTTGAACTTAAAGGGACCTAGGAAAAATAAGCTTAGTTACACAGCTTATCGAATAAGCTGTGTAAAAAGCTAAAACAGCTTATTAACTAAAAGGGGGAAAAAGTATACAAATATTAAACTTTGTAAAGTTATAACGAAAAAGACCCCAGGGCACGATGGTTAGAGGTGTGTGGTGTGAGGCGTTTATAAGGGTTGAGGATGTTGAGGTCGGGGGTTCGAGCCTTGCTCACCCCCGATTTCCATCTTCCCCCCCTTTTTTTTGAAAACTTATAGTCTCTCAAGCAGACTTTTTGCTTATTTTTAAGCACCCAAATTGAAACTTAAGACAAAATTTCTTATACAAGCTTTAACTATAACCAACTAGCTACTTAAAAACACTTTTAAAAAGGATTTTTGAAAACAATTGCTTATTAAAAAAGCTGATTAGCTATATTTTTGGTTTTTTAAAAATTTTTCAAAATGAAAAAGTGACAAATTGCAGACTCAAAGGCTAAAGACTCTTAAAATCAAAATAAAGCTAAAATAGATTTAAATTGGACTCTAAACTACTAATGCCAGGAATCTTAAATTCTAAAACTTATTCTAATTAGTCTAACTTTTTGATTGAAAACAGACTTTCAGGCTGTCAAACTGCTGATGCAGTTTGACAGTGCTTTGAAGCAAAACTTAAATGAACAACCTAAGCCTACTTTTACTGCATCTAAAATGGACACTCAAAAACTCTTAAGCCAAAGGTTGAATAAACAAGCTATATTACTCACCAAATTTTATCCGATTTAAACATTGTATTCCATTACCCTTGAGTTTGAGTTTTAAACCTTAAAATACACTAAAACTTTGCTCAAAATTACCTAAACAAGCTTATGAAAACTGTTTTAAAGACCTGAATCCATTAACTCAACCAAATTGACTCATTCTATCCTTTTGCCAAACACTCCTTTAAGTGACAAATTTGTAATTATAGAACTTAAACAGATGAAATGGAGCTAAAACAGCTTATGACAGATGCTTAACTAAGTGAATGGTGGTCTAAAAAGTGACTTTTAACTACTTTTAAGAACTGAATTAAGCTAAATTGATCTAAGCTACTATTTTTGGTTTTTGTTTTTGGCAGTTTTATATCAAATACTTTGAAAACTAAGATTAAGGCTAACAAGTGAAATCAATAAGTATCAATTAACAATACTAAGCCTCAATAAGCTATTCTAAACTACTATAAGCTAATAATAAACAGAAATAAGCTAAGATGCAAAAAAATAAGATTTAAATAGAAAATGGAGACTTACAAAAGCCTTTGCACAAACAAGGCAATAAATGCTCGCGGAGCTACTCTACTAAGCTCTAACTTGTTGTTAAACAAGCTAGTGGGTCCATAAGCTCTTCTAAAGTAATCTTATCTTCCAAATTAAAGCTGAGGTAAATTTAGGAAGGAATTCATATTAAACAAGCTTAGTTAAGCTTATTAGGCTTAACTGAGTACAAATAGCTAATTTTAGTAACACAAGCTTAATGAAAGCTTATTGACAGTTTAAAAGCTTTTAAAGAGATGTAAAACAGAATTAAAGACAGATTTTAAAAGTAAATTAACGTTTCATTAATAAAAAGTAAATTACATTACTGAAAAGGAAATTACATTAAAATTAAAATGGTAAACCAATTCTAATGCATAAATTAGGACCCCTTACAATGAAAAATCCTATCTCTATTTATACTAATCTAATGAGCTTGAGGAGAGCCTTAAGTATGTTTCTTCTGTGAGTAGTATGTTGAGTAGAGCCCAAGGAATTGATCTTAGCCATCAAATCTCTAATTCCCTCTTGAAAATCAATCTCAGCTGTTGGATGTGAGTGTGTATTGGGCGGATTGCCAAGCTGGCATTCTGTTAGAGATGTACATGCTTTGGTGCGTGTTGTGGTGAGGGGATTAAAGGACAATTTTGCCCTGATATTTAATTAGGGTTTACAGGGTAATTTTGGGGAAGAAGGGGTAACAGTGGGATTAGGCGGGTATAATTTTTATGTGTTATTTTATTGTGTTTTGACTTTGTTTGACCTAGGGTAAGGTTTGGAGTGTTGGCAAATATGGTCCTCCACTTTGTTACTTGGAATTGCAAGCGAGGTCCTTGTGGTGTTTTATACTTTTAAGATTGGCAGAATCAGCCCTTGAATGTTATACTTTGTATTTCAGCATTGGTCCTTTTTGGTTTATTAACACTTAACATTTTGTTAAGTGTTATTTGGGCTTTATTGGGCTTTCTCGGCTTATTTTCTCGGGCTCGGGTTTGGTCTTTTGAGCAAAGAAAAATCCCCAGCTTCGGCTTTTTCTCACTCTTCCATTCTCGTGCTCGTTTTTGCCACTTTTGCTTCATTTTTGTCTTTTTTTACATATCCGGTACTTGCATATACAATATAGACAAAACATACGTATACTTGATATTTTATGTCTGTTTTTGGTCGTTTTGGCTCGTTTTATAGGGATAAAAGTATGTGTAAATTAGCAAATACCAATGGCCCAATATGAGGACGAATGGTGGAATGATGCCTTCATCCTAGATAAAGTGAGTTTTAATTAAGAAAATCCCGACATCGAGCAATTACTTGGGGATCAAGGAGCGTAAAGTCGATATACTTATGAAGGACGCAATCTCGTTAATGGGAAAAAGCAAAAGCGTATTTCGGTTAACAAACAACAAAATGTATCGACCACCCTCTGATCCATCACGTCAAGAAGAATTTAAGCACATTGTAATGAACTACATCTTCGACCAAGAATAAAGGGTCAGATAACTTGAAGATTACATGCGAGTTATTGCAGAAGAATTCATGGAATTCTCTTTGAAAGTCACGAAAAGACTAAAGGAAAACAAAAATAAGCCTAGGAAGATCGAGAAGATCATGAAATATCCAGACACCAAGGTCCTGGAGAACAGTGCTAAATATTACTTCTTAGAAAACCTCGAGAAGAAGACGTTTCCTACTCCTGCAAATCTTCTATGCGTAAGCTATGTCAGAATACTACCCTCGAGTCCATCTCGGCCTTAGAAAAGTACCTTTGTGTTTAAGCCTGAAAAGAGGGCTAATCTGTCCCATCACGACCCAAGCAATTCCTTAACCATTTAACCGCCTACTCAAAGATCTCCCACCTTTGTGGATTACGACCCTTATCGAACGTGATCCCTCTCCCCACTGTTAATTTACACACGTAGAGAGCAATTGTGTGTTTGACCCCCCCCCCCCTCGGGGGGGAGGCACACGATCCTTCCTTAAAAGAAAGTCACAAGGATGCAATTCTGAAACTCCTAAAATAATAAGGGTCCAAAACAAAAAATTCCTCGTGACGCCGTCGCAATTAGTACGTGACGCCATCACATCGATCCAGGCCTAAAACTTATAAAACCCATCACAATCCTCCTTTCCCCTTCACACAAACACAAGCAGCCAACAACCATCCCCATCAATCCTCAATTTGATTTTTGTTGTCCAACGATCGTTCATCCTCAATCGGTAACTAAATCATCCCTTCTACTCTCGCGGTTTCATTTAATCGATTTCAAATCCATTCTATTAATTGATCCCCTTAGTTTGATTAATACCCAAATGATTGAAATTAGGAATAATCGGACACCTATCTAGTTAGTTTGTTGTTACCTTAAGTATTGAATCTTCCGGAATCAACACTTTTGCAAAAACAACTCGAATTTAGGATTGATGACTCCAATTTTTTCGAATTTTTAATATAGGTCTGATGCTAAGGGGTGTTTGGGAATGGGTTTAACAAAAAATAGCTTAGTTTTCCCTCTCAAATCATTTTCAAACAGAAAACTACTCTGACGGCGTCAAGATAAAACCACGACGCCGTCGTGACCTTCTGATCACACATACCTTACGTATTATCCTAATTTTGTCCATTCTTGTGTTGATTTTGTTTTAGATAATGAGCAAAAGACAAAGAAGCACAAGAGGGAAATCCTCCTCATCCCAAGAGGTCTTTAATGTGTCGTTGTGTAGGTGTTATTTTATGTATCAAGTTTTACTATTTATTTTATGCCGACTATACCTAAAAACAACACTTTAACGGGCAGTGTACCCGGTCAGATGGAGTTTCGTAGGAAGTAGGGTGTTGATCACTAAGAGCGAGAGCGTTAACTCCTAATTCTATCAGTATTTTAGTTATCTATGTTAGTACTAAATTAATCTAATTTAAACCTAAGTTAAACCTAAACTAATGATAAGGGGGGTTTCAGCCTGAGAGACTGGCACAAGGTTTAGTTATCTAACCTAAGGTTTTGATGACAAGTAAAGCAATAAACACACATAAGAAGACAAACAAACGATAGAGAAGCGGTCGAGAACTAATGTAAGGAAAACATATCAACCATGAATAATCCGATAAAACACGGGTTTGTTTAATTTAGTGCAATGATTGTCTTATCTCGAAGGGGCATATCATTCCTAGACTTAGGCAGTACTTCTTCCTATGACCTAGACACGCTAATCCCGTCACAATTAGACGCATCCGCATAAAGAAAGCATTTGTTGATTATAATATATCTTAGGAGATTAATAATGGTGCTCTTACTAAACCCCAGCTCATGGAGACTTTACCCACTTACTGCTTAACGGCTCTTTATATACTAGTAGTCCACTTTCCGAGTCCTTACCAATGGAATAAGAATGTACTCGTTGATACCAAGGTCACTTTATGGCTCAACTAAGCTCACTAAACTAAAGGCAAGGATGGATCAATATTTGTGATCCTATTATTCTAGATATATAAATTGCAATATAGAGAGCTATCCCAGACTCTTAGCCTACGCCTAAACAACATCGAAGTTGCAGCGCATTAAATATGTAGGACTAGACCCAGTTGAATGATAGGTCGCATACTTAAGCACGTAAACGAATATAAATTGATAAACATAAACAATAATCAATGATAAATTAAGCAATCAAGATAAACAAACCAAACATTAGATCTTCATAAACATGGCTCATACCTAAAGTTATCAGCCGATAGTCATTGTAAAAATACACACGGTTTGATATATGAACGATTAAAATAAAGAAACCTCAATCGAATGCGTATTCGGTTGCGCGAAGATTACAAGAGTTTTCTTATGATATTGAGGCTCTTTTTTGAGTTTTTAGGCTCCTTTATTCGTCTCTTGGTCGACTTGGTGGTTTAGGGATTCACTTGCATACCTCAAACTGAGTTTTAGATTGTCTATGTATATAGTCTGGTAGTCGGTTCGATACGCCGTATTGGGCGATGTGGGATACGACGTATTAGGCTTTCTTAGAGTAAGGACCACGTTTGATATCTTCCAGAATCTTCGTGTATAATAATCCTTGGATACGACGTATAGAGGCTTCTGGATACGGCGTATTAGTCATTATGTCTTCGTGGTTTCTTGTGAAATATGGGCATGGATACGCCGTATCTTCTTGATGGATACGGCGTATTGGGTAAATCTAGCTTGTTCTTCTTCATTGACCAAAGTATTATATACGGTGTATTGTTGATGTGGATATGGCGTATTCTTTAAAGTCAGGCAATGGTCTTTCAGCTCGTCAAGTATTGGATACATTGTATAGGTCTAGAATAATACGGCGTATTTGCTGTCAGATTAGTAGACTTTATCGAACTCTTCATTTAAGCTCCAAATTACGTGCCTTTTAGCATAACTTCACAAAGTACTCCATAATTACTACAATTCTCAAATACAAACGATTAAGTAACAATTCTTTGCAATAATTATACAAAATAGGTTAATTACATGGGACAAATGATGCTATAAAATAGACGTTATTTGGTGTCATCAAATATACCCCCATTTGAATCCTACTTGTCCTCAAGTAACCTTTAGAAGTTTATAAAAATGTATCCCTAAGGATATTTTCTATTAAAGCATTTATTCAATCTATTATAAGTACACAACCAAACACCACACAAAATAGGAAGATAAAAACACTCAAATCACTCAACTAATCTATGTGGTAACATGTAACTAATTAGCTCAATTGCTCGGTCATGACGACTATTCTATCATAAGCTTGGCAAGGATACACACCTCTGCCACTAAAGCTAAGGAGTAACAAGTTTATAAAGGTAAATATAGTTTTTTGTATGGAAAGGCTTACGGTTGATCATTCTATAATCTTTAACCAGAAGTACCACTCCAACAGGGCAGCTAAAACACACATACATGGCCGTAACGACGGAATAGACATGTGTGTTCGATCACATCCCCATTTGAATTTAACCAACGGTTAGGATGAAGAATGATATAAGGTAGGGACCTTCTAACTTTCACCAAAAGTCATAAACCAATGAGGCAGCTGAGACATGCATACATGGCCGTAATGACGGAATAGACATGCACGCTCGATCAAATCCTTATACGCGTAAAACCAGCGGTAAGCATTAGATGAGAGGGAAGTAAATTTTTGTTAAATAAAAATCAAGAACAAATAGATTAAGACTATAGTACAAGATGCTAGACATTTTTCCTGACCGTTACCATGATAAAGACACAATTATATACAACGTCTTGATCATTGATCAAAAACAACAACCTAAGTGGGCATTCCCGTAACGGTCAACTTTCTAATCATCCCAAAACTTTACATACTCTACAAGGTAAGTGGCAATATCTTCTACTTTGTACAATACTTTACATCGTTGATTTTCGTTGCGTATCAACGAATAATCAATCCTTCGTGTAATTCCTTCAGTAGTTGCGAAATGATTATCTTCAAACTTTCCTTCTCTTTTTTTGCAATTTTTCTCATTTTTTTCATAACTATGCTTCAAATCTCGGTGTAGTTTCACCATCATAATAATTCCGACGTACCATTAATTGTGATGGTAGTAAAATAACATGAGTTTTGACTACTAATATACATTCTTATTTGCAATGTGCAAATTTCCAACCGCACCAAAGATAGAAAATGACACAAGACTTGGGAAATATAAACTTTACACTTTAAGCAACTAGCAACTATAAATTAAACTTAATCTAACAGGGTAGGTTAAGGTGTAAGGGTGTAACAAAATAAATAATTGGTGTAATTCCTAAAGGATTGGCTCTACGGGTTGTTCTAGTGGAATCTTACTCTTAAAGTGAGAGTAAACAAAGGGTTTAAACGAGAGGTTAACTAACCGATGTAGTTAGTTAATAAAGAACATGGAAAGGCGATTTAGGAATAATTCTAAAAATTTACCAATTTAAACATGTTACTCCAATTAAATCCATAATACTCATCATTGTGGTCTCGAGTGATATACCAAGCCAAGTTCTAAAGTCTACTACATCACCGGCACACTCATATTTTTGTGGAATTTGGGTAAACATTTGAAAATGGAAAGGTTAAATCCTCATAATATCTAACAAGGGTTATTGTGTGTGGGTTATGTATCAAGTAATTTCACAAAAGTATGCTTGATTTTTTTTTAAATTTGAGCATAATTTAAGCATTTTAATGTGATAAATAGGATAAGTAAACATTCTAGTTCCCATCCCCCCCCCACTTGAATTATACAATGTTGCGTTGTATAGATAATACATTAAATACGGGAATCTAAAAGAATTAGAATGAGAAACTCCCCTGATTTTTGCTCGGTAGATTCTCCATGTAGCTTTATTGAGCAAGATTACGTGTTGAACAGCCGTCTTGAGGTTTCAAGACTCCAACACTTCTAGATTTGTAAATTCTCCACCAATATTCGTCGATATTTCTTTCACAAGGTCCTATGTAAATTCTTAGAAAACAAATACAATTCTATCTTCGTATATTCGTTTGGTTAGACTCAAAATAAATACCTAAAACAGTACAGGAAGTCGATACGCCGTATCCATACCCCAGGATACGCCGTATTGATACTTGTGTTGAATACGCTGTATTCATTTAACGAATACGCCATATAGACTGTGCTGAAAATAAAGATTGGATAACGTCCAAATAGTCAATACGCCGTATCCATGGGGTTTGGATACGCCGTATAGATAGTCTGGGAAGACATACTTGATAAAAATTAAAAATTACATTCCGGGTTTTCTCCCGGCAAGCACTTTTGTTTACAGAAAAGTCTTTAAGTTAGACTTGCCCCCAATTTAATCCCATCCTTATAAAACAATTTGGGGTCGAACGGGATGCCAAATGGCACATATAAATTCTTGATTAGGAAAATGAATGACATCCATTTGTTAAGATGATTCCAAGTCATGATATTAAAATTTAATCCCTTGAGAAAAGTTTCAGTTTTGAAAAATTTATTAGATGTATTATGACTTATTTCCAAAAGCTTATTTGACCCATGTGCATAGGCACCAACATCGGTATTTATTACATCAGGTAACAGTTAGACAGATAAATCCCCCGAAGAGTGTTCAATATTGATTTTATCACCATCATTGTCCTCTTCTGATTTTGAATCATCAGGATAAATTACGTTAAAATGAAATAGATCATTAAAGTGTAAAACATTTTGTTCCTCTTCATCACATTCAGACAACGATGTTTCATCTTTTAAATCAAATTCATCGATATGTTAAGGATTTAAAGTGGGTTCAGTTAAGAAATCTGATTTAGATGTTAGAGCATCATTGTAAAAAATGGCTGAAAATTCATTCTCAAAATCTTTAAAGAAATCTAAATCATTTAAACAACTAACCGTAGGCTCGGGTGACGGAAACGAAGGCATATTGACTTTTTCATTATCATTTTTTGAATCCGTTTTCAAATCGTTGACAGAAATTATTTTATAGGAAAATGAAATTTTGTCATAAATTACCGTGTAATCTTCATCGTCGGATTTGTCAAATGGTATTCTAAAGTCAATTTCATTGTTGTTAAGAGAACTTACCGTAGATTCACAAGAGAGTGTTTCATTCAATGTCAAATTATCATTGAAGACTATAGCTGGGAATTCAGTTTCAACGGATCTGAGATCGTGAACGTCTTCATCATACCAGATTTTACCATACTTAGCAGTTTCCTAATTAAACACTTTCCCACGTCTACAAGCTTTTTCTTCCTCAAGCCTGATATACTCCTCCGTAGTTATGTTGGGGTCGTCCATTTTAACATGTAATAAATTTGCTAGAAAATAAAACTGTCAAATAGCTTAATACGCCGTATTCAATAAAACTGAATATGCCGTATTGATGATAGAGTCGTATACGCTGTATTGGTTTGAAAAAATATTTATAAGCCGTATCTAATAAATTGAATACGCCGTATTGGTTTGAAAAAAAAATTACAGCGTACTTTGAATAATGCATAAAACACACAAACACACAATATGCAAAATATACAATGCAGAAAACAAACACACAAATATGCAAATTAATCTAAACTACACTAAACTAAAAATACGAATAAAAACAAGAATTAAACAACTTCACTCCCAGGCAACGGCGCCAAAAACTTGATGTGTCGTTGTGTAGGTGTTATTTTATGTATCAAGTTTTATTATTTAATTTATGCTGACTATACCTAAAAACAACACTTTAACGGGCTGTGTACCCGGTCAGATGGAGTTTTGTGGTAAGTAGGGTGTCGATCTTTAATAGTGATAGCATTAACTCCTAATTCTATTAGTATTTTAGTTATCTATGTTAGTACTAAATTAATCTAATTTAAACCTAAGTTAAACCTAAACTAATGATAAGGGGGGTTTTAGCCTGAGAGACTGGCA
>BQNB010015674.1:0-36204 GCA_026074375.1 Tanacetum coccineum | reverse complement strand
CATGTTCACGCACACGTTACTTGTTAAACACAAGCTAACGTGGTCCATACGACTAGATAAGAAGAAAACAATTATAATACGAATAAGTTATGAACATAAATGATTTAGTACGACTTACAAAGGTCCTAAAGATTTGAATTTGAGTAAGGCAAGCAACCCGATTCATGTACACACCCGTGTGTGTATTAAACCCGAGCTTCAAAGCTTTCAATACCCCTTGTGTGTCCTTAGACGTGCTTAGGATGAACCTTTGAGTGTTTGGAAATGAATTTGAGGGTGCGTAGGGGTTCGGTTATGTGTGACCCGAATTGTAGAAGAGAGAAATGAGGGTGGTTCTTGTTTAAGAGAGGGTTTAAGAGTTGTAAGAAGTGTTTAAGGTAAATATGAGTGTATATATATATAGGCATGAAAACTAGTTACATTTCCTAGTCCTACAATCAAACCAAACCGTGCCCTAGGTTAGTGGTTTTAAGGTTTCTAGTTACTCTCTAATGGTTTTGCTAATACAACCTAGTACAATCCTTAATTACCATATATTTGTACAAGATTTACCTAGGATTTGACAAGATTCCATGGTTTGTGTAAGCTTGTATGTTGCCGCGGGTTTCCAAGAGATAAAGAGAGCAAAAGGTTATTATTCATTGTGTATTAAGGCTAACTAGGGACATTTAGTACAAGTCTTAATTAAAACCTTGATACTTAGGAAGATTTCTAGTTGATTTAGCACATGTGACAAAAGGTTTATGGGTTTCATTTGCCAATAATCGGCCAACTTGGGTTATCAACACAAAATATAATAAATTTTGTGTTTAGGGATTAAAAGTGGGTATTGATTTGAGTCTAGGTAAGTTTAGGTATTTCTGAGATGTGTCTAAATGTATTTTATTGCGAAACGTAAGCCTTTTACGTGACCAACAAAATAAAATACGCAAATTTAATAATTATCTTCTTAATAATTATATAACACTTGTTTGACGTAAACCTTAATTTATTTGGTGACCGTTTACGTTAAATGATTATTTCTAGTCTACGTGATTTAGCTTAAAAGTTGAATTAAAAGTAAACGCGTATCGAACCAAAATAAATAGTGACGAATAATAGGAGTTGTAAAATGACCTGAAATTGAGAAATGTTACATAGGGTATTTGGAAGCTTTGTGTGGAAGGGTTTTGGTTGTCCTTGTGGTTCGAATTCAGCCCCTAGGCCAAGAGGGTTTGTGCTTGATTTTTTCTCTTGATTTGGTGTTACATTGATCTTGGTAAGCTTATAATTTTTATTTTTATTTTTGTCTTTGGAAAATGGTCATGGAAGATTTAATTAGATTCTATACATGCATGTTTTTTTGATGTTTAAAGAGTGTAGTAGGATCAAGGGTGGCATTGCATGGTGTTTTGATAGAATAAAATTGGTGTTTGGATTGGTTTTATAAAAGTTTTAGGACTGCTTTTACATCCGTAGCAAAATAGAGTGTGTACGAAATATTTTTGGTAATGAGACCCCTGGGAGTTTTCATAGAAAGATAGGCCTAGGTCTTATGTACATGTGGTTAATTGGATAGAGCCTTATCTCTTCCGGATGAGGGAGATACGACCGATTTACTAAAACTAGTCAAATCAGACCTAGTGATAGGAAATGGAGCTTAACTCCATGTGTTTATGCAAAAACTTTGTAAAGAAATCATGGTAACTGTAGAGGACACTTTGAGGTATCACCTCCAACTGGACTCACTTTAATAGCACTCATAGATTTCAAAATGCGTTCATTTTCGTAAGCTACAAAAATTTGTCATTCTTTCTTTGGGATAGTTTTGAAAAGTTAGACATATTAGTGTGTATAGAAAGATTTTTGGCTTGGAGAGTTCTGGGAAAATTAATGATGAACTAGGTATATCTCTTAAGTATACATAGCCGTTTAGATGGGGTGATAACTATTTTGGATGGGTGAGAAATCACCATTTTACTAAAACGGGTCACTTTGCGCGACCTGAATTTGAAACCTTAATAAGTCTAAAACTTTTTATACTAACACCCAAATTAGTAAAATTGTAGCTTCTAGGTATCGAGTCAACTTAAATTTGGCCGTGTGTTTCATCCTCATCGGATGTACAGTTTAGGAGATATACTAAAATTGGTGAAGCGATAAATTTCAGAAAATGACCTACACTTGTAATGAAGGGTAAATTAGTAATTTCACCTAGGTCCTAAAACTTTTTAGTCAGTAGGCCCCACATTTCTAGAAAATAGACTCATAAGGCTTTCTGTATGAAAAACCTCATATTTTTATCAATTGCGGATTTTGAATTATGCGCTTTTTAAGATGGGTAAAATTTTAGAATTTTGGTAAATAAAGAAATACTTTGACGTAAAACTAATATGGGCACTTTTAGAGATTAAGATGTAAACTTAATACATGTCATAGAAGTGATATTAATTCAGATTAGGAGTTGTGTTTTGAGTAATTTTGACCTATAAATTTAGGACGCAATGCCATACTTGTTCCGGTTAATGAAAAACGTTTTATAAATTTTTTCTTTTATTTCATTTTCATTTGTGCGAGTGTTAGTTGTTTACTTTGCTAAGTTGCGTCATTTATTTTAGGTTGCACTTAGGGTGTCTGATTTACTTCAGCGTCTATATTGTTGATTTTTCCGTTTCGCATAAGGTGAGTTTCATAGCCTTTTTTTCTATTATCGGTTTTATAAAATCTCGGGGAGATTACATGCTTGTTTTATTTTGGACACAAATGTTTTTCAAACTGTATGCTATTCAGATTATTGCCTGAATATTATTGCCTAAGTTACTACAATGCCAATTAAATCCTTTTTCTATCATGAACCGTTACTAGTGTAGTAAGCGTGAATGTTATGGGTAGATCTATCAGGACTGACAATCCCCGCCTTGAATTTCTGGTTTATCATAAACCATGGCGCATTTAACATGTTGAGAACTTTCTAGGATGTTTGGCATACATTATATATATATATATATAGAAATTAATATATATATATAATATATATATATATATATATATATATATATATATATATATATATATATTTATTTATATAAGGGCACTGACAGTTAAGGTTTCAGGGTCATGAGCTTAGTGCAATAATACTTGTTTTCTTTTGGACTTGGTGAATTTGTTTCTCTTGTATACTATACTAAATCTTGTGTTCCATACTTTATTTACTATTAAACCTATGATTTCACTCAACAAATCTTTTTGACTTTTAGCATGTTTTAATCTTAGCTCCTAAGGTGTGATTTCTGGATGGGAGCCGCAAAGATATCAAGAAGACGAATTCTGTGTTTTCTTTTATTCGATGAAAACTGTCAAACTTGTTTTTATTAAACTAATGTCATCTTTTGAACTGTGTTGTTTGGTTAAACTTATGAATTCTTGGGACTTCTATGTCATTTCAAAAACGTTTAAGACCAAAACCGAAACTTTGATATTTTATGTTGCATCAAATGTAAGTTTATTTGAAAACGTCTCTTTCGAGGTCATTTCCTATTACTTTATTGTTGTGCTATGACGTCGCACCCCAATGGTTACCTTTCCGCTGCTGTCAAATTTTAGGGGTGTGACAGATTGATATCAAGAGCCAAGGTTATACTTATAGGGAACTGGGTCATTTTTTCAAAACCTAGTCTATAACCAAAATTTTTTAGATTTTTTTCTTTTCTTTCATTTTCAAAATGTAGAATCCTTCATCGCTTATCCGATATCTGCGCGTGCAACTCCCTGATCCTTATTTATTTCCCCAATTAATATTATTGTATTATATGATTATATATAATATTTGACTTAATTTTGATCTCTTATGTCTATCTTACGACGTGTTGCTATTTATTCATATCAGTCAACTATATAAATGTTGACCATTCTGATTATTGATGTTTATTTATAAAAGCATCACCGTTTAATTTATAAAATTTTAATTTTATAACCATTTAAATAATATGTGCTTATTATTTATATATATTTTATTTCTTTTGTAGCATCATGGACGCGCCGCCATCCCCCAATCATGTGTTTGACTTTCCTGAGGAAGAAGAGTTAGAAGAAGACCCTCAGGAGGAACCTGATGAAGAGTTTGAGGAGGATCCAGAAGAGGATCCCGAAGAGGAGTTAGAGGTTGATGCTAAAGAGGACGCAACTCCTGCAGCTACTCCACCAGTTGGGTCTCCTAGTACCCCACCACCATTGTCTGAGTCTTCATCAGACACTGAGGTTGTTGCTCCTATTTTTGCTAGCAAGGCCCTCGAGATGCCACCTCCTGGTAGTACATCTGAGGTGGGAGGTCCCTCATTTGTATCCTTATTTCCTCTATTTTATCTACATGGACGTGAGATTGTGAGGTTGAATGATAATACATAAATCTTGTTTAGTAATGTGAACTACTTAGAGAGGTGTGAGAAGAAACGCCAAGCTGAGATGGATGTGAATAGTTTTGAAATTCGTAAGGTTAAAAGGCGTATGTATGAGTTTGATCAAGATTTGGGTCATGAGGTATAGTTTACGGGTGGTGTTGAGGGCATAGTAACTAAATTAGAAGACAAAGATCAGGAGAAGACGAATAAGATGGAAAAGATGGAGAAGCGATTGGAGGCGCTAGAGGCTAATTATGCTTTAGTGTTAAGTGATCAAGATAGGTGGGAGAAAGCGTTCTACAAATTACAGGCTTGGGTGTCAGAAAGGTTGGGATAGGGTGCTATGGATGCATGCCCAGATGATGGTGTTGATGGGTCAGCTGCTTTTGAGGAGTCTCAACCTCCCAAACCGCAGGGACCACCAGATGATTCCCATTAGTTTATCTTATTTTACTTTTATGTTATCCTAGTTTAGGACCTCTTGTATCTTCTACTAAATTGTTAGTAACAGTTAGTGCTATTTTACTGTCGGGTGTAATTTTGTTCTCTTTTGTATACACCACAGTCTATTAAAACTTATTACTATTGGATTATAATGGAAAACATGTGCTTAATGAAATATCATTTAGTTGCCATTGTTGTTACATCATCCTCTTATTTCATTTCTTGATTATTATCATAGTGAAATTTAATCTTATAGCTATGTGGATTCATTATAGAATTGCATACTGTAACAATTCAGATTTTCACGTCATTTTACGTCAATAAATATTCAACCATTTATTTTAAAATTTTACGCATTTACTTTTAATTCTTAATGTTTAGTTAAATCGCGTAAACTAAAAATCAGCATTCAACGTAAACCGACATCAAACAAATAAAAGTTTACGTCAAACAAGTGTTATATTATTTTTACAAAAATAATTTATGACTTTTCATTTTTTATTTTTTATTCGTTACATAAAACATCTACGTTTCGCAATAAATTTTATTTATGCATGCATGGAAACACCAACACCTATCTATACTTCAACAAATACCCACACTTATACCCAATACAAAAAATTTACCAAATTCTACTTATTTAACCTATAACTAGCCATCCATAACCATATTACCCAAGAATGAATTCATGAAATCCCCACTAAGCTTACTTTACCATATAATACATTAACCTTTGTCCATAAGATAAACCATAACCCTCACCCTTTGTACCTAAGTCACCAAAGATGCATTATTGTCTTTCTTTGATCAATATTACACGGCAACACACATAGGAGACCAAGCATGCAAGGTTAAGTCTTATAACATCCCATCCTATCTTACACATAAGGTTTTGTTTAATATAAAGGACATGTCCTCCTTTGACCCTATAATCTAGCACATCTCATATCCTTTCATTCACTAGAAAATTTGCAAGAAAAACTCTCCATAGTCACAAAAACCTACGGCAAGAATTAAGCTCCAAAAAGGATTTCATAGTTTTATTTCTACAACACACCAAGCACTTTTATTTGTAGCAAGGGAACACATTGCTTTATTCTTGGTTCTTCATCTTTCCAAATTCATGTTTAAACTAATATTGAATACACAACCTAGCCATTGTCATATCACCTTGAGCTCCTTCCTTTTTTGCTTCATGTTGGATGACACAAAAGGGAATCCCCCTACTCCCAATATACACACAATCTGCTTATGGTTAAACAAAAGGAGATTCCCTCAAAGCTACATTTGATTATACCAAAAATACATCATAAAAGAAAGGATTTAGGTAGTTCATTTCACTAACTTAAACATAAGTATTTACCCTCTTTCTCTCCTCATTATATCACGGCAGCAACAACATAAAGTCCTCCCAACACATTGAAAACCCATGTCAACCTGCTAGGTCCTCTTGTAAATCAACTTTCATGCAATCTAAGGTAATATAAACAAATAGTAAGACCATACCTAGAGAGTTTATTTAAGACATTAACTTATACCTTTCATATTTACCTCAAAACCAAACTCACAAACTCTTGTTCTCTCTTTCTTGGACTCGGCTGGAAACAAAGGAAAGCTCAAGAACACTTCAAAATTTCCTTCTTAGTCTATCGAAAGCTTGTTTAGGTCAAGGGTATGCAAGGTTAGAATGGTGGAAGCTTCTTTAGGTTGTATATAGTCGATTAGGGTTTTCAACTTAGGGTTTTTGAGTTACTTTTCTCTAATCATTCCATCATCAAGTAAGCATATATCACCTTTGGTCATTCTTATTTATACTCCAAACATCATGTAGTAATCATCTTATATCACTCACAGGCGTTGTTGTTCAAAAATGAACTTTTGAATGAGTTGTGCATGCCATCTGATGTATGTATACGAAATGGGTTTTCATCCTTTTAAAATGGTTCACACCTAGAATTTAGCTTAGTAACACAATACCTGGACATTATTAATAACACATAATCAAAAATTTGAAGCCTTGGTTTTGTTTTGACATTTTTTCAAATATGTTGCAAAGTACTTGATGTATACCCATTTATGGTAAAATCAACTTAAAATGAGTTTTTGACTTAAGAATTTGTTACTACACTTTATTATAATATCACTTAGATATCATGCCCGAAACCTAGACAGAACGGTAGGCATCACATAGTTTAATTATTAATATCAAAAGATTTGGAAAAATGATGATAAATGCAAAATAGGTAACTTTAAGGCTAATCACGACCACTTTAGGATGGCTTTGATAGTATAATCATTATTGGTTCTTGTAGAGGACACTATGTCGTGAAATTAGCAATTTGAATCACCAAAAACGAACATTGGACGAGTAAGATACGTCTAAATGAAATCTGCGTATTTATATGCAAAGCTGTCAAAAAGTTGGAAAAACCGGGAATAGCATATTTTGAGCTGAAATTCGAGGTCCTTAATGATAGAATTAGGATCTGTGATAGTTGAGGTATTTGTAGCCGACCTAGGTGGTTTTCTACAGCCCATGGTACCACCCTAAACGATGTTGATACGCGCGCGTTATGGCCTCGCGAAACTCCGACCTCGCAAATATTATAAGCTGAGATAACTTGAAACTTTTCTAAGTCTGAAACATCCAAATCAGTGCGACCAGCCTGTTTGGACACGGTTTTCAAGGCAGTTAGAATCGGAACTGGGAAAAATGATAAATTAACTTTCTAAAGTACATAACATCTAGTTTTCAGAAAGTATGGACTCTCATTCTTAGGATCTGTAACGAATGAGTGTGGGTCAGCAAAGAAGGTAACTCGTAAATATTTGGAACTTTTGAAAATGTAAAACTAAATATTCTATTTGTCCGAAAGCTACGTTCTAACTTGTAAAATGTAACGCAACTGTGTATGGGTGATGTAGGACTGATATTATTGCATTTGCATCATAGCACGCTGGTTTTCATTATTCTAAAGGCATATTGCGGTTAGAGTTTTCGTGCCTCATTTTCTGTGCTTACTTTTCCTTGACGATATTACTAATACTAGAGGTGAGTTTATAGTCCCCATCTTTTATTTCTTAATTATTTATCAAATTTCGGGGATGAGATCATGTTGTTTTATAAAAGGATGCACGTACATTTTAATTCAAATATTACGAATTTGCCTAAGTAGCTATAACCCACTATGCCCATCATCATAAACTGTTAATTATTGGATTGTAATCGAGAATGTTATAAATAGATCTTTTTAGAGTGACGCTCCTGTTCGGGCAAGTAGCACTTGCTAGTATTCCGGTTGAACGGAACGACAAACTATACCATTTCGGATCATATAGATGTTACGGGTTGAACATCTACATTGGGCACCCTCATTTAAATGTACTTGATATACATTCATTGTTTAGCTTCAGTGTCATGAGCTTAGTGCATTTCGTAATACATTTTTGTGATATTGTAATTGCTACTTTATTATAGGGAAATCTTGCTATCCGCTTAATTTAATTTATAAACCTATAAATTCACCAACATTATTGTTGATGTTTTAATACATGTTTTCTCAGGTACTTAAGTGCTAGGTGCTAGCTTGATGTGCACTGTAGTCTAAACACTACGAAAGTCGTTCTCATTTATCTTGTGCTGTTGATCTTGAAGTAACATGCCCCGGATCCATATTCCGCTGCGACCCATTTTGGGGGTGTTACAGATTGGTATCAGAGCCAAGGTTATAGAGAACTAGGTTGCATATTTTAACCTAAACTATAACCGTTTTCCAAACATTACACCATACAAAAGTTTTCAAGGGACATACATACATTACTGGTTTGCATCTAGTATACATGCTTACATAACATGCACCATTTTAGCATTAGTTGGTTATACTAAGTGCTTACATAGGTTATATACGTGCTTACATGACATATATATAGAGAGAAAGATATATATATATATATTTACATTTCCTTACATATATCTTACATTTATTTATATAAGAGTTATTTATATAAATACTAGAACATTTCTTAAGGCAAGGTAGTACTATAAACTCGTAGGTTCCAAACAAAAAAACATTAATTTACCTTATAGGATACCATCATTCATATATGCTATGAGGCATTTCATTTCATCATGTCACATATCCATTCATGCAATGAGTGCATATTTATTTTTACCATACATCACCTTGCATCACGTCATTCATCCATACTGTACGCATCTTGCATGGTTTCATATAAAAACGATTTATATAAACTTTTGCTTGTGCAGGTTATGGATGCACCCGCTCTTCCCATCTCTGCTGAAAGGAATCTTGAAGATCCTATCGAGATCAGGGTGGATGTTGTTCACCCTGCGCCCGTTGATGTTTTTCCTGCAGCGACCGTTGTAAGGACACTAGCCCAACACGGGGAGGCTATTCGAGACATCCATGAGCACTTGCAAGGGGTTCCCATCGATGAGGAGATGAGTGCCTTGAGATTCAGGGTGGGTATGGCCGAGGAGGAGAATGCTTCCCTATACGGTAGGATTAAGACCATGGAGGCTACCGATACAGTTACTCGTAGACAGGAGAAAAAGGCTCGTATGGAGTTGGAACGACAGTTGGCTTCAGTTCAGGAGTCCCAACGACAAGACCAAGAGAACTTCAGGAAGCTCCAGGAGTTTGTGACCAGTCAGCTCAGACGTCACTCATAGATACCTTATTCTAAGAATTACGTATTAACTTGTATTGGAACTTGTAGTATCAAGAAAACCATGTAGTACTTTGGAGGAAAAACAATGAAACCCACAATCTATCAAATTATTGTATTATGAAAATTTCATCAAATTTTACTTTAATTCTCTATTTTCACCCCTTAAAACATTATAACCTTATAAGCATTTTTTTATGTCTTCTTATAAAACATTTTGCCATCGCACGATAAACCATTTTACTATCATTGAAAAATTATTTCACTATCGTTTAATAAGCTAACATTTCACAAACTACTTTTCAATTATTTTACTATCACCTTATAAACTATCTTGTTATTGTTTCTCAAATTTATAAACTGCATTGCTTTCATCATATAAACTATTATTTTTGCACAATTTTGACGAACATGAGCGTTTCATAGTTAATCCTCAATTATACATAGCCCGATCTCCTACGTATAATTCAGGAAGGACCATGCCATGCTGAGTAGTAGTCATCCTAAAACATTTGTCAAAATCAACTCACTACTTGTATACCTGAAACACAATTTTTTTTGTATTTGTATTCATAAAACGTATTTATCACGAGAAACCAAACTAATAATCATATTAACTAAGTAAACTTTTACACCATCTTACTATAAAGTCGACATCATCTTATGCCAAATCTTAAGCCGAAAATCCGAAGACGCACCGTTAGCTATCCTAGGACAATCCACTGGCAAGATTAACCACCATCAGGGAATTGAAACCCACACCTCTTCATCAACACTATTTCGGAAGGCAACTCAACCTGAATTTTGAGACTAAATTCTTTTAACACAGGAAGACTGTAACAATTCACATTTTCATGTCATTTTACATCAATAAATATTCAACCAATTATTTTAAACTTTTACTCATTTACTTTTAATTCTCAATGTTTAGTTAAATCGCGTAAACTAAAAATCAGCATTCAACGTAAACCGACATCAAACAAATAAAAGTTTACGTCAAACAAGTGTTATATTATTTTTACGAAAATAATTTATGACTTTTCATTTTTTAATTTTTATTCGTTACATAAAACGTTTACGTTTCGTAATAAATTACATTTATGCATGCATGGAAACACCAACACCTATCTATACTTCAACAAATACCCACACTTATACCCAATACACAAAATTTACCAAATTCTACTTATTTAACCTATAACTAGCCGTCCATAACCATATTACACAACAATGAATTCATGAAATCCCCACTAAGCTTACTTTACCATAAAATACATTAACCTTTATCCATAAGATAAATCATAACCCTTACCCTTTGTATCTAAGTCACCAAAGATGCATTCTTGTCTTTCTTTGATCAATATCACACGGCAACACACATGGGAGACCAAGCATGCAAGGTTAAGTCTTATAACATCCCATCCTATCTTACACCTAAGGTTTTGTTTAATATAAAGGACATGTCCTCCTTTAACCCTTTAAGCTAGCACATCTCATCACCTTTCATTCACTTGAAAATTTGCAAGAAAAACTCTCCATACTCACAAAAACCTACAGCAAGAATTTAGCTCCAAAAGAGATTTCATAGTTTCATTTCTACAACACACTAAGCACTTTTATTTGTAGCAAGGGAATACATTGCTTTATTCTTGGTTCTTCATCTTTCCAAATTCATGTTTTAACTAATATTGAATACACAACCTAGCCATTGTCATATCACCTTGAGCTCCTTCCTTCTTTTGCTTCATGTTGGACGACACAAAAGGGAATCCCCCTACCCCCAATATACACATAACCTGCTTATGGTTAAACAAAAGGAGATTCCCTCAAAGCTACATTTGACTACACCAAAAATACATCATAGAAGAAAGGATTTAGGTAGTTCATTTCACTAACTTAAACACAAGTATTTACCCTCTTTCTCTCCTCATCATATCACGGCAGCAACAACATAAAATCCTCCCAACACATTGAAAACCTACGTTAACCTGCTAGGTCCTTTTGTAAATCAACTTTCATACAATCTAAGGTAATATAAACAAATAGTAAGACCATACCTAGAGAGTTTATTCAAGACATTAACTTATACCTTTCATATTTACCTCAAAACCAAACTCACAAACTCTTGTTCTCTCTTTCTTGGACTCGGCTGGAAACAAAGGAAAGCTCAAGAACACTTCAAGATTTCCTTCTTAGTCTATCGAAAGCTTGTTTGGGTCAAGGGTATGCAAGGTTAGAATGGTGGAAGCTTCTTTAGGTTGTATATAGTCGATTAGGGTTTTCAACTTAGGGTTTTCGAGTTACTTTTCTCTAATCATTCCATCATCAAGTAAGCACATATCACTTTTGTTCATACTTATTTATACTCTAAATATCATGTAGTAATCATCTTATATCACCCATAGGTGTTGTTGTTCAAAAATGAACTTTTGAATGAGTTGTGCATGCTATCTGATGTATGTATACGAAATGGGTTTTCATTCTTTTAAAATGGTTCACGCCTAGAATTTAGCTTAGTAACATAATACCAAGACACTATTAATAACACATGAGCAAAAATTTGAAGCCTTTGTTTTGTTTTGACATTTTTTCAAATATGTTGCAAAGTACGTGATGTATACCTATTTATGGTAAAAATCAACTTAAAATGAGTTTTTGACTTAAGAATTTGTTACTACACTTTATTCTAATATCACTTAGATATCATGCCCGAAACCTAGACAGAACGGTAGGCATCACATAGTTTAATTATTAATATCAAAAGATTTGGAAAAATGATGATAATTGCAAAATGGGTAACTTTGAGGCTGATCACGACCACTATAGGATGACTTTGATAGTATAATCAGTATTGGTTCTTGTAGAGGACACTATGACGTGAAATTATCTATTTGAATCACCAAAAACGGACATCGGACGAGTAAGATACGTCTAAATGAAAATCTGCGTATTTATATGCAAAGCTGTCAAAAAGTTGGAAAAACCGGGAATATCATATTTTGAGCTGAAATTCGAGGTCCTTAATGATAGAATTAGGGTCTGTGATAATTGAGGTATTTGTAGTCGACCCAGGTGGCTTTCTAGAGCCCCTCGTACCACCCTAAACGGTATTGATACGCGAGCGTTATGGTCCCCCGAAACTCCAACCTCGCAAATATTATAAGCTGAGATAACTTGAAACTTTTCTAAGTCGGAAACATTCAAATCAGCGCGACCAGCCTGTTTGGACACGGTTTTCAAGGCAGTTAACATCTAGTTTTCAGAAAGTATGGACTCTCATTCTTAGGATCTGTAACGAATGAGTGTGGGTCAGCAAAGAAGGTAACTCGTAAATATTTGGAACTTTTGAAAATGTAAAAATAAATATTCTATTTGTCCGAAAGCTACATTCTAACTTGTAAAACTTAACATAATTATGTATGGGTGATGTAGGACTGATATTATTGCATTTGCAATATAGCATGCTGGTTTTCATTATTCTAAAGGCATATTTTTAATTTAGGTTGCGGTTAGAGTTTTCGTGCCTCATTTTCTGTGCTTACTTTTCCTTGATGATATTACTAATACTAGAGGTGAGTTTATAGTCCCCATCTTTTATTTCTTAATTATTTATCAAATTTCGGGGATGAGATCATGTTGTTTTTTAAAAGGATGCAAGTACATTTTAATTCAAATATTACGAATTTGCCTAAGTAGCTATAACCTACTATGCCCATTATCATGAACTGTTAATTACTGGATTGTAATCGAGAATGTTATAAATAGATCTATTTGGAGTGACGCTCCTGTTCGGGCAAGTAGCACTTGCTAGTATTCCGGTTGAACGAAACGACGAACGTATACCATTTCGGATCATATAGATGTTACGGGTTGAACATCTACATTGGGCACCCTCATTTAAATGTACTTGATATACATTCATTGTTGAGATTCAGTGTCACGAGCTTAGTGCATTTCGTAATACATTTTTGTGATATTATAATTGCTACTTTATTACAGGGAAATCTTGCTATCCGCTTTATTTAATTTATAAACCTATAAATTTACCAACATTATTGTTGATGTTTTAAAACATGTTTTCTTAGGTACTTAAGTGCTAGGTGCTAGCTTGATGTGCATTGCAGTCTAAACACTACGAGATTACTTTTCAAACGACTCATTTAGAGGTCGTTCTCTCATATCTTGTGCAATGGTATTATGAAGTAATGCCCCCGGAACATCATTTTCGCTGCGACCCATTTTGGGGGTGTTACATATTGGTATCAGAGCCAAGGTTATAGAGAACTAGATTGCATATTTTACCTAGACTATAACCGTTTTCAAACATTACTCTTTACAAAAGTTTTTAAGGGACATACATACATTACTGCTTTGCATCTAGTATACATGCTTAAAATGATATATATATATATATATATATATATATATATAATAAATAATATATATAATATATATCATATAATATAATATAATATATATATATATACATACTTACATTTCCTTATGTATATCTTACATTTATTTATATAAGAGTTATTTATATAAATACTTGAACATTTCTTAAGGCAAGGTAGAACTATAAACTCGTAGGTTCCAAACAAAAAAAACATTAATTTACCTTATAGGATACCATCATTCATATATGCCATAAGGCATTTCATTTCATCATGTCACATATCTATTCCTGCAATGAGTGCATATTCATTTTTGACATACATCACCTTGCATCACGTCATTCATCCATACTACACGCATCTTGCATGGTTTCATATAAAGACAATTTATATAAACTTTTGCTTGTGCAGGTTATGGATGCACCCGCTCTTCCCATCTTTGCTGAAAGGAATCTTGGAGATCCTATCGAGATCATGGTGGATGTTGTTCACCCTGCGCCCGTTGATGTTTTTCCTGCAGCAACTGTTGTAAGGACACTAGCCGAACACGGGGAGGCTATTCGAGACATCCATGAGCACTTGCAAGGGGTGCCCATCGATGAGGAGATGAGTGCCTTGAGATTCAAAGTGGGTATGGCCGAGGAGGAGAATGCTTCCCTACATGGTAGGATTAAGCCATGGAGGCTACCGATATAGTTACTCGCAGACAAGAGAAAAGGGCTCGTATGGAGTTGGAGCGACAGTTGGCTTCAGTTCAGGAGTCCCAACGACAAGACCAAGAGAACTTCAGGAAGCTCCAGGAGTTTGTGTCCAGTCAGCTCAGACGTCACTCATAGATACCTTATTCTAAGAATTACGCATTAACTTGTATTGGAAGTTGTAGTATCAAGAAAACCATGTAGTACTTTGAGAGAAAACAATGAAACCCACAATCTATCAAATTATTGTATTATGAAAATTTCGTCAAATTTTACTTTAATTATCTATTTTCACCCCTTAAAACATTATAAGCATTTTTTTACGTCATCTTATAAAACATTTTGCCATCGCACGATAAACCATTTTACTATCATTGATAAATTATTTCACTATCGTTTAATAAGCTAACATTTCACAAACTACTTTTCAATTATTTTACTATCACCTTATAAACTATCTTGTTATTGTTTCACAAAATTATAAACTACATTGCTTTCATCATATAAACTATTATTTTTGCATAATTTTGACGAACATGAGCGTTTCTGTAACACCCCCAAAATGGACCATAACAGAATATGATGTTCTGGGGGTATTACTTCATAGATCAATAGCACAAGATATGAGAACGACCATTATAAGGGTTGTTTAAAAACTGATACGTTGTATTTCATGAATGGTTCGTTACAAAAAGCTCATGGGCTTAACTTGTTTGTCTAAGAAGAGTAAAGATTTCACAACATAACAATGTTCCAAAATGTAATGCATGCAAATCTTTATGACAATGACTTCAAATGACGACCAACCAATGTATCCGTGACTTGTACCTTATTGACCTGAGAAAACATGTTTAAACTGTCAACAATAATGTTGGTGAATTTATAGGTTGATAAATTTAATGAAGCGGATAGCAAGATTTCCCTGTAATAGAGTAACAAACACAATATCACAAAAATGTATTACGAAATGCACTAAGCTTATGACACCGAAGCTAAACAATGTATGTATATCAAATACACATAAATGACTTTGCCCAATGTAGATGTTCAACCCGTAACATCTATGATTCCAAATGGTATACGTTCGTCGTTCCCGGCCAACCGGTAAACTAGCAAGTGCTACTTGCCCGAACGGGGATGTAAATCCCAAATAGATCTATTTATAACATTCGCGCTCACATAATGCAATTAACAATTACATCTATGCAATTAATAGATCATGATATAGGCATAGTGAGTTATAGCTACTTAGGCAAACTCGTAATATTTAAATTTTAAAATGTACTTGCATCCATATTGTAAAACAAACATGATCTCATCCCCGAGATTTGATAAACGATTGAAAAAGTATAAAAGTGGGGACTATAAACTCACATTTAGTAATGATAATGTAGGAGCAAAGCAGTGGCACGAAAAATGATGCAAAGAACTTTATCCGCAACCTATGAATAAATAATACATATTCACTAAACGGAAAAATAATAATATAAATACTTACAATCTTGTCCCTAGTGTGTGCTTGAGTTATAAATGAATTAAATGACATTTGAAAACAATTCCTCATTTTAAAATAGTCAACTTTATCGGGTCAACGCGGCTAAAATATAAGTGTATAAATTACGACTTCGGACTTTTAAGAAACTAGGTTGCATATACTTTAATTCATTAGTTGAGGTCAGCCCTTGGTTTGGTCTCTAAGTATGAGAATTGATTAGTCGAAATGTTAACGTTTCACTTTTGATGTTAAACTTACATATTACTAAGTTTCAACATAAGGTGTCGCATAGTTTTACAATTTAATTCCAGGTTCGTTAGATGGCTATATGGAATTTGTAATCTCAGTTAGGTCGTCTACAATAGTCGTTTAGTGAACTTTATCTAGAATGTCGTTTAAGGCGTTAAAAATAAGGTTAAACATGTATGGTTTGCTTGGCAGTTTCTATACTTAGTAAATAAATTGGTCATTTTAGCTCATGGCGTTTACATGGTCAGACTTTCGAAACCAATTTTCTGATTCTTCACTTAACATTACGGCAAAGTAAAAACACTTTTGAAAACTAGGCCAGGTCTACTATGATTCACCTTTTATAAGTTTTGGGGGCAGAGGTCGATATCGTGGTCAAAAATGAAGCTAAAGTAGGGGGTGTCGAGTTGTCTGTCAGCAGTATTAACTGCGTGACAGCAGTACTAACTTTGGATCCAAATTGCGAGCTCATTTCTCAACCATTTTTCGTGATTCAAGTTGCTAAATACAACATGCCATGTCGACTATGAAATGCCCCTACTTGTTCTCTCTACGCCTAAGTCTAAGTGGGTCAAAACAAGGCTTAAAGTAAGGGGTGTCGAACTGTCTGTCAGCAGTATTAACTGCTTGACAGCAGTACTAACTTTGGGCCCTTATATCTTTTTATTTTCTAGACGAATTTTAGTAATTTCAGGGGCAAAATGATCACGACCCGTCCTATTTTTGAAAGTAATTATGTTTCGCATCTTGTGATTACTCCTAGTGGCCGAACAATACACTTAAAGATTAAGGGTGGGCTGCGTTTCATATGTACATAGCAGGTGTCTTTTCTTTTTATCTACTATCGCGTCTACGCTACTACTGGCCTGAGATTATACGCCTACAATAACCGCACACTATAGTTTACGTTTTTATTTGCCACCTCCCATACCTAGGGTAACGCTATGGGCTCCTTATGTTCATTTGTTTCACACGAGAAGTGTGAAGGTCGCGTTCGGGTTCTAACTTACACTCGACCAGCTTTACAAGTATATGATTCACCTTTAAAGGGAGCCTAATTCATACACCACGTTTTATAATTTTATATAAATATTTTCAGGGTTTTTATTAGGTCTTCGACCCATTTTACAAAACAACGTGAGAAAAGATTTTCTTTTCTTTTGTTTTTCAAACAAATTCAAACACACAACTATGACGTGAGAATTTGTATATAAAAAAATAAGTAGTAGAGGCGAGAGGCTCACAAACGGGGAGAAGCCTTTGGTTACTGCTTGAACCCAAACGGAAAACCCTAATCCTACACCAAGAAACCCTACTTGGCACCACACTCAACTCGACACCCAAGCTGCTAACCCAAGTGTCCCGCCAAGCTTGCTTTCCACTCGTGCTCTTGTACAACCAGTAGCCTTCTTTGCTTGCTGGAACTTTGATCAACAGAAACCCCAGGAGGTCGAATAGATTTTTAGGGTTTTCAAGGTTATGGGGTATAATAAAATACAAGATATAAATGGTTCTATAATTTGACGTAATACTAATCACGTCTATGAATGTCTTGGTTAAATTCATGAAACGTAAGGATTTGTATAGGCATTGAGATATACACGCGCAAAATGCCTAATAACTTGATAGCATAATTATATTATGAGATTATCGGGATTGGAATATGACCTGAAAATGCAGGGTGTTATAGTTTCATCGTTAATCCTCAATTATACATAGCTTGATCACCTATGTATAATTCAAGAATGACCATGCCATGCTGAGTAGTAGTCATCCTAAAACATTTGTCAAAATCAACTCACTACTTGTATACTTGAAACGCAATTTTTTTTTGTATTTGTATTCTTAAAACGTATTTATCATGAGAAACCAAACCAATAATCATATTAACTAAGCAAACTTTTACACCATCTTACTATAACGTCGACATCATCTTATGCCAAATCTTAAGCCGAAAAGCCGAAGATGAACCATTAGCTATCCTAGGACAATCCACCGGCAAGATTAACCACCATTAAGGAATTGAAACCCACCCCTCTTCATCAACAATATTTCAGAAGGCAACTCAACCTGAATTTTGGGACGAAATTCTTTTAACACGGGGAGACTATAACAATTCACATTTTCACATTATTTTACATCAATAAATATTCAACCAGTTATTTTAAACTTTTACTCATTTACTTTTAATTCTCAATGTTTAGTTAAATTGCGTAAACTAAAAATCAACATTCAACGTAAACCGACATCAAACAAATAAAAGTTTACGTCAAACAAGTGTTATATTATTTTTACAAAAATAATTTATGACTTTTCATTTTTTAATTTTTATTCGTTACATGAAAAGTTTTCGTTTCGTAATAAATTATATTTATGCATGCATGGAAACACCAACACCTATCTATACTTCAACAAATACCCACACTTATACCCAATACACAAAATTTACCAAATTCTACTTATCTAACCTATAACTAGTCGTCCATAACCATATTACACAACAATGAATTCATGAAATCCCCACTAAGCTTACTTTACCATATAATACATTAACCTTTATCCATAAGATAAACCATAACCCTTACCCTTTGTACCTAATTCACCAAAGATGCATTCTTATCTTTCTTTGATCAATATCACACGGCAACACACATGGGAGACCAAGCATGCAAGGTTAAGTCTTATAACATCCCATCCTATCTTACACCTAAGGTTTTGTTTAATATAAAGGACATGTCCACCTTTGACCCTATAAGCTAGCACATCTCATCACCTTTCATTCAGTAGAAAATTTGCAAAAAACTCTCCATACTCACAAAAACCTACCGCAAGAATTAAGCTCCAAAAGGGATTTCATAGTTTCATTTCTACAATACACCAAGCACTTCTATTTGTAGCAAGGGAACACATTGCTTTATTCTTGGTTCTTTATCTTTCCAAATTCATGTTTAAACTAATATTGAATACACAACCAAGCCATTGTCATATCACCTTGAGCTCCTTTCTTCTTTTGCTTCATGTTGGACGACACAAAAGGGAATCCCCCTACTCCCAATATACACACAATCTGCTTATGGTTAAACAAAAGGAGATTCCCTTAAAGCTACATTTAACTACACCAAAAATACATCATAAAAGAAAGGATTCAGGTAGTTCATTTCACTAACTTAAACACAAGTATTTACCCTCTTTCTCTCCTCATCATATCATGGCAGCAACAACATAAAATCATCCCAACACATTGAAAACCCATGTCAACCTGCTAGGTCCTTTTGTAAATCAACTTTCATGCAATCTAAGGTAATATAAACAAATAGTAAGACCATACCTAGAGAGTTTATTTAAGACATTAACTTATACCTTTCATATTTACCTCAAAACCAAACTTACAAACTCTTGTTCTCTCTTTCTTGGACTTGACTAGAAACAAAGGAAAGCTCAAGAACACTTCAAGATTTCCTTCTTAATCTATCAAAAGCTTGTTTGGGTCAAGGGTATGCAAGGTTAGAATGGTGGAAGCTTCTTTAGGTTGTATATAGTCGATTAGGGTTTTCAACTTAGGGTTTTCGAGTTACTTTTCGCTAATCATTCCATCATCAAGTAAACACATATCACCTTTGTTCATACTTATTTATACTCCAAACATCATGTAGTAATCATCTTATATCACCCATAGGCTTTGTTGTTAAAAAATGAACTTTTGAATGAGTTATGCATGCCATCTGATGTATGTATACAAAATGGGTTTTCATCCTTTTAAAATGGTTCATGCCTAGACTTTAGCTTAGTAACACAATACCTGGACACTATTAATAACACATGAGCAAAAACTTGAAGCCTTGGTTTTGTTTTGATGTTTTTTCAAATATGTTGCAAAGTACTTGATGTATACCTATTTTTGGTAAAAATCAACTTAAAATGAGTTTTTGACTTAAGAATTTGTTACTACACTTTATTTTAATATCACTTAGATATCTTGACCAAAACCTAGACAGAATGGTAGGGTTCACTTAGTTTAATTATTAATATCAAAAGATTTAGAAAAATGATGATAATTGCAAAATGGGTAACTTTGAGGCTAATCACGACCACTCTAGGATGGCTTTGATAGTATAATCAGTATTGGTTCTTCTAGAGGACACTATGACGTGAAATTAGCAATTTGAATCACCAAAAACGGATATCGGACGAGTAAGATACGTCCAAATGAAAATCTGCGTAATTATATGCAAAGCTGTCAAAAAGTTGGAAAAACCGGGAATAGCATATTTTGAGCTGAAATTCGAGGTCCTTACTTTTCATTGACGATATTACTAATACTAGAGGTGAGTTTATATTCCCCATCTTTCATTTCTCAATTCTTTATCAAATCTCGGGGATGAGATCATGTTGTTTTATAAAAGGATGCAAGTACATTTTAATTCAAATATTACGAATTTGCCTAAGTAGCTATAACCCACTATGCCCATCACCATGAACTGTTAATTATTGGATTATAAGCGAGAATGTTATAAATAGATCTATTTGGAGTGATGCTCCCGTTCGGGCAAGTAGCACTTGCTAGTATTCCGGTTGAACGAAACGACAAACGTATACCATTTCGGATCATATAGATGTTACAGGTTGAACATCTACATTGGGCACCCTCATTTAAATGTACTTGATATACATTTATTGTTGAGCTTTAGTGTCATGAACTTAGTGCATTTTGTAATACATTTTTGTGATATTGTAATTACTACTCTATTATAGGGAAATCTTGTTATCCGCTTCATTTAATTTATAAACCTATAAATTCACCAACATTATTGTTGACGTTTTAAAACATGTTTTCTCAGGTACTTAAGTGCTAGGTGCTAGCTTGATGTACATTAGAGTCTAAACACTACGAGATTACTTTTCAAACGACTCATTTAGAGGTCGTTCTCTCATATCTTGTGCAATGGTATTATAAATTAATGGCCCCGGAACATCATTTCCGCTACGACCTATTTTGGGGGTGTTACACATACGGTGTTGATATTTAATTCATGATTATTTATATCATTCTTCTATCTCATTTTCTCCGTTATTATTATGTATCTCGACTTAACACGCTCTTATAGATTCTTACTAAATTATGTATTTGTATTGTTGACAGAACCATGCCGCTAAGAAGATTGAGAAGGGGTGCTGTTGAATAACTCATTGCTGATAGAGTGGCTGAAGCAATTGCTGAACATGAGAGAAACCGACCTAACCCAGTCGATGATGGAGGAGTTGTTGCGCCGAATGTGCAAGGCTGTACCTACAAGACCTTCATGAATAGTAAGCCTCGCCCCTTTAATGGAACCGAGGGTGTAGTTGGATTGAGGCGTTAGTTTGAGAAAATGGAGTAAGTTTTTGAGATTTACAAATGCACCAAGGAAGACAAAGTTAAATTTGTTGTTTGTACATTTGAAGGTCGTGCACTGACCTGGTGGAACAGAAATGTGCACACCTTGGGGCTTGTTAATGCTAATCGTATCCCCTGGAATGCATTCAAAGCTATGATGACAACAGAGTACTGCCCAACGACGGAAATCCAGAGAATGTAACATGAATTATGGACCCTTATCTTGAAAGGTGATGACATTAAGGCTTACAATAATTGCTTTCATAAGTTGGCTCTAATGTGTCTAGATTTGGTGACACCCAAAAAGAAGAAGACTGAGAGGTATATCAAGGGAATGCCTGAGAGAGTTAAGGCAAATGTTACTTCTTTAAAGCCTGCGAGCTTGCACGATGCAATCAACATGGCTCGTGAGCTGGTCGAGCAAGTAGTTCAGGCCAAAGCAACAAGGATTAGTGAAGGAAATAAAAGAAAGTGGGATAATTATCAGAGGAACAACAACAATAACCCCAACAACAACAACCACAACTGTAACAACAACAACAACATCTATCATCAATAACAAAATCGAAGGTAGGAAACTGCTAGGGCCTATGTTGCAGTCCCAGCTGAGGGTAGAGGTTATGCTGGTAACTTACCAAAGTGAAACTGTTGCAACTCTCACCACAATAGACAATGCCCTCCAAAGTGTTAGAGGTGTCAAAGAACTGGTCATCAGGAAAACGATTGTAGAGTCATACTTCCGGGTGCAGTTGTTACCCCTTTGCATGATGTGACTTGTTATGGGTGTGGTGAAAAATGGCACTACAAGAACAAGTGTCTAAAGGGAAGGAATTAGTAGAATGAGAGTGCTCGTATGAGGGCTTATGTTATGGGGACTAAGAATCCACAGCAGAATCCTAACGTGGTCATAAGTATGTTTTTACTTAACGATCACTATGCTAGTATTCTTTTTGATTTGGGTGCTAAGAAAAGTTTTGTGTCTACTGTGTTTACTCCTTTTATTGATATTGCTCTTGCCGCTTTAGACACTAGTTATGAAGTAGAGTTAGCTGATAAAAGGTTGTTAGCACCAGTAATGTATTACGTGGTTGTACTTTAGCCTTGTTTAACCATGTGTTCAAGATAGACCTATTTCCCACTCGACTAGGTAGTTTCGATGTCATTGTTGGAATGGATTGGTTGTCATATCATCGTGCAGTGATTGTATGTTATGAGAAGATAGTTCGTATTCTGTTATCGAATGGCGAAATACTTGAAATTCAAGGTGAAAGACCCGAGAAATATCCAAAATCCCTGTCGTGTATCAAGGCTGATTAAAAGAAGCTTGAGGACATTCCTATTGTCCTTGATTTCTCCGAGGTATTTCCAGATGACTTTTCAGGTTTACCTCTCGTACGTGAGATAGAATTTCGCATCGACCTGATTCCAGGTGCGTTTCCTGTTGTAAAGTCACCATACTGATTAGCACGTTTAGAAATGTTGGAATTGTCAAATCAACTTAAAGAGCTTCAAGAGAAAGGATTTATTCGACCAAGTCATTCACCATGGGGAGCACTTGTCCTATTTGTCAAAAAGAAAGATGGTGCTTTGAGAATGTGTATCGACTACAGAGAATTGAATAAACTGACTATAAAGAACCATTACCGTCTCCCCAGATTTGATGAACTATTTGACTAGTTGCAAGGCGAGTGTTGTTTCTCTAAGATAGATCTTCATTTGGGATATCATCAGTTAAGAGTTCAAGAAGAAGACATACCGAAAACCGCATTTAGAACCCGATATGGGCACTTTAAGTTCACGGTTATGTCATTTGGGCTAATGAACGTGCCAACAATATTTATGGACTTAATGAACCATGTCTACAAGCTGTATTTGGAAAAATTCATAATTGTGTTCATTGACGACATCCTAATCTACTCAAAATCATAAAAAGAACATGCAGTTCATCTAAAGACGATTCTAGAACTACTTAAGAAGGAGAATTTATAAGCCAAATTCTCAAGTGTGAATTTTGGTTGCATGAAGTCCAGTTCCTAGGACACGTGGTTAACCGAGATGGTATCCATGTAGATCCTAGCAAAGTTAAGTCGGTCAAGAACTGGAAGACCCCTGAGTCACCAACATAAATCTGTTCGTTTTTAGGATTGACGGTTTATTACCGAAGGTTTATTGAGAATTTCTCCAAGATCGCCAAGGACCTCAAAGCTAAAATTTTAGAAGCACAAAGAGAAGCTGCCAAGGACCTCAAAGCTCCAGCAGAATGGGTTCGAGGATTAGATACTCAGTTTGAAAAATAGGATGATGGTGGAATTTACTTCGTTGATCGGATTTGGATCCCATCAGTTAGAGGCATAAGAAAGTTAATCATGGACAAAGCTCACACTTCTAGGTAATCAGTACATCCAGGGGCAAAAAAAATGTACTACGATTTGCGGGACTTGTATTGGTGGCATGATATGAAGAAAGACATTGTTGGGTATGTTAACAAGTGCCTAACCTACTCTAAGATTAAGGTAGAACATCAAAATCCCTCAGGACTACTTTAGCAACGCAAAATTCCTGAGTGGAAATAGGAGAACATCACTATGGACTTGGTCACGAGGTTACATAGAATCAGTAGTAGGTATGATGCGATTTGGGTCATTGTGGATAGATTGACCAAGTCTACTTATTTTTTACCAATTCGCGAAGATTTCAAAATGGTGAGGTTAGCAAGAATCTACATCAATGAGATTGTAGCGAGACACAGCTTTCCTGTGTCAATTATTTCTGCTCGGGATGGTCGATTCGCGTCACACTTTTGGCGAGATTTTTAGAAGGCGTTGGGTATAAGATTAGACATGAGTATGACTTACCATCTTAGACCGATGGTCAGAGTGAGCGTACTATTCAAACATTGGAGGATATGCTTAGGGAATGTGTTATGGACTTTAAAGGCGGTTGGGATACTCACCTTCCATTGGTTGAGTTTTCTTATAACAAAAATTACCACAAGAGCATTAAATGTGCACCTTTTAAAGCACTGTACGGGCATAAGTGTAGGTTACCAGTGATATGGGCAGAAATACGTGAAAGTCAGTTAATTGGGCCTGAAATTGTTCAAGAGACCACAAAGAAGATTATACAAATCAAGGAGAGGTTGAAAACAATGCGAGATTGCCAGAAACGTTATGTGGATAAGAGGCGTAAACCTTTTGAATTCAAAGTTTGGGATCGTGTGTTGCTTAAAGTATCTCCATGGAAAGAAGTGGTCCGATTTGGTAAGAAAGAAAAGCTAGCACCATAGTATGTGGGATCGTTTGAGATAGTGGAGCGTGTTGGTCTTGTATCCTATCGGTTGAGGTTACCTCAAGAGCTAAGCTGTGTTCATGACCCATTTCATGTGTTGAATCTCAAGAAATGATTAGCAGATACAGACTTGCAAGTGCTGTTAGAAGAGATTAGGATTGATGATAAGTTGTACTCCATGGAAGAACCTATTGATATTGTGGATAGGAAAGTCAAGAAATTGAAGCGAAGTTGGATTCCTATTGTCAAGGTTCGCTGGAACTCTCATCGGGGAGCTGAGTTTACGTGGGAGCATGAAGATCAGTTCAAGAGCAAGTACCCGCATCTTTTCGCCTCTACCTCATCTGCAGTCATCAGTTGAACTCTGGGGACCAGAGTTACCTTAAGGGGATCGACTGTGAGATTTCATAAAATTCAGGTAATTAATATATTCATATTTTAATTCCATTTTACCCTTAAGTAAATTTTTACTTTTATTTTACCCGATTTGGCAAATTTTGCGTCCCTAGCTAAGTTTAAGTCGTGTTTGATATTTTATTTCGTCTATGTGTCTATCGTAGTTTAATATTTCTATTGTTCGCCCCTAAGGTTTTATAATCTTTATTTTTAGCATTTTAAATTTTAACTTGCGTTTTCGCCAAACTTTGCCAAACCTCGCGTTTTACCTTAAACCTTTATCATTTTTACCTTAAAACTTATTTTATTTAAACATTACTACACAATAACTAAACAAAAAAATATTTACCCACACATTTTAAGCCCATAACCGACCCTCTTAACTCCACAATATCATTCCCATTTTTTTTCAAAACACATACATGCAAAAATCATAAAACCATCCAACTTCTAAAAACCACCACCTCCTCCTCCCTTGCTTGCTGCCGTACGCCTCCACCACCCTCACCATCACCTTAAAAAAAATTTCTACTCCTTTCTAGCATCACAACATGATAATGAAGACCCTTGCAAAGTTTGGTGTCTTGGTTTGAAGTTTTGGTTGCTCTCTTGTTGATTTTTCTTGTAGTATTGAGTAGGGTTTGATTAGGACTAGTGAATATTGTTATTTAGGGTATTTGGAAGCTTTGTGTGGAAGGGTTTTGGTTGTCCTTGTGGTTTGAATTCAGCCCCTAGGCCAAGAGGGTTTGTGCTTGATTTTTTTTCTCTTAATTTGGTGTTACATTGATCTTGGTAAGCTTATAATCTTTATTTTTATTTTTATTTTTGGAAAATGGTCATGCAAGATTGAGTTAGATTCTATAAATGCATGTTTGTTTGATGTTTAAAGAGTGTAGTAGGATCAAGGGTGGCATTGCATGGTGTTTGGATAGAATAAAATTGGTGTTTTGATTGGTTTTATAAAAGTTTTAGGACTGTTTTTACATCAGTAGCAAAACAGAGTGTATATGAAATATTTTTGGTATTGAGACCCCTGGGAGTTTTGATAGAAAGACATGCCTAGGTCTTATGTACATGTGGTTAATTGGATAGAGCCATATCTCTTCCGGATGAGGGAGATACGTCCGATTTACTAAAACTAGTCGAATCAGACCTAGTGATAGGCAATGGAGCTTAACTCTATGTTTTTGTGCAAACTCTTTGTAAATCAATCATGGTACCTATAGAGAACACTTATAAGTATCACCTCTAACTGGCCTCACTTTAATAGCACCCATAGAGTCAAAATACGTTCATTTTCGTAAGCAACAAAAAATTGTCATTCTTTCTTTGGGACAGTTTTGAAAAGTTAGATAGATTAGTGTGTATGGAAAGATTTTTAGCTTGGAGAGTTTTGGGAAAATCAATGGTGAACTAGGTATATGTCTTAAGTACACATAGCCATTTGGATGGGGTGATAACTATTTTAGATGGGTGAGAAATCACCATTTTACTAAAACGGGTCACTTTGCGCGACCTGAATTTGAAACCTTAATAAGTCCAAAATTTTATATACCAACACCCAAATTAGTAAAACTGTAGCTTCTAGGTATCCAGTCAACTTAAAGTTAGCCGAATGTTTCCTCATCAAATGTACGGTTTAGGAGATATACTAAAATTGGTGAAGCGATAAATTTCAGAAAATGACCTGCACTTATATTGAAGGGTAAATTAGTAATTCTACCTAGGTCCTAAAACTTTTTGGTCAGTAGGCACCATATTTATGGAAAATAGACTCGTAAGGCTTTCTGTACGCAAAAACCTCATATTTTTATCAATTTCAGATTTTGAATTATGCGCTTTCTAAGATGGGTAAAATTTCAGAATTTTGGTAAATAAAGAAATACTTAGACGTAAAACTAATATTGGCACTTGCAGAAATTTATGGTTAAGATGTAAACTTAAGACATGTCTTAGAAGTGATATTAATTCAGATTAGGAGTTGTGTTTTGAGTAATTTTGACCTATAAATTTAGGACGCAATGTCATACTTGTTCCGGTTAATGAAAAATGTTTTATAATTTTTTTTTATTTCATTTTCATTTGTGCGAGTGTTGGTTGTTTACTTTGCTAAGTTGTGCCATTTATTTTAGGTTGCACTTAGGGTGTTCGATTTACTTCAGCGTCTATATTATTGATTTTGAAATTTCGCATAAGGTGAGTTTCATAACCCCTTTTCTTTTACCGGTTTTATAAAATCTCCGGGGAGATTACATGCTTGTTTTATTTTGGACACAAGTGTTTTTAAACTGTATGCTATCCAGATTATTGCCTGAATATTATTGCCTAAGTTACCACAATGCCAATTAAGTCCCTTTTCTATAAGGAACTGTTAATTGCTAGTGTAGTAAGCGTGAATGTTGTTGGTAGATCTATCAAGACTGACAATACCCGCCTTAAATTTCTGGTTTATCATAGACCATGGCGCATTTAACATGTTGAAAACTTTCTAGGATGTTTGGCATACATTATATATATATATATATATATATATATATATATATATATATATATATATATATATATATATATATAAAATATAATATATAATGACTAACAGTTAAGGTTTTGGGGTCATGAGCTTAGTGCAACAATACTTATTTTCTTTTAGACTTGGTGAATTTGTTTCTCATGTCTACTCTACTAAATCTTGTGTTCCATACTTTATTTATTCTTGCGTTAATCAAAATGTTGTTGAAATTAAATAATATTTTGAAATCAATGATTTGAAAGCTCGACTACAAGATAAAGACAAGACCATTTGTAAGTTGAAGACTATTATTAAATCTTTGAGAGAGAATACCAAGGAAGAGAACATTAATCCTGATAAATGTGATCTTGAGCCCATAAATAAGGAATTGGAAAATAGTGTGGCAAAATTGCTTTCTGAGAACGAACGTCTTTGTAATGAAATTAATCATGTGAAACGGGTTTTTAATGATCAGTTAGACTCAATCAAACAGACAAGTGTTCGTCATAAAGAACAAAGTGACTCTTTAATTAACAAACTAAACTTAAAATCTGTGGAAAATAAGGATTTAAAAGCTCAAATTCAAGATAAGGTTTTTGTGATAACATCATTAAAAAATGATTTACAAAAGTCAAAAGGGAAAGAAATTGTTGAAAATGTTGTTCACATACCTTCTGCCATAACTATTACTCCAGGAATGTTCAAGCTTGATTTAGAACCATTGCCTCCTAGGTTATTGCGAAATAGGAAAGTTCACATAGACTATCTTAGGAACACTCAAGAACAAGCTAATATTCTTCGGGAAATAGTCGAACAAGCTAAGGCGAAACAACCTTTAGATAGCGAGTTAGACTTTGCCTGTAAGTATGCCACAAGAATTCAAGAGTTGCTTGTATATGTTCAAGATACGTGCCCTAATGTGATAACACCTAGTGCTAAGAAGGTTACTGTCAAACCCATGAACAATGTCAAGAAAGTTAGGTTTGCTGAACCTCTCACATCCTCAAGCAACATTAAATAGGTAGAGTCTTCTAATACATCAGATTCTAACACACCAGTGTTGTCTTCTACAGGTGTGAAGTGTTCAACTAGTAATTGCGGATCAAAGCCTCCAGGAAATAAAAAGAATGATAGGATCTCGCAAACACCAAGTAGGAACAAAAAGAATAAAGTAGAAGCCCAACCTAGGAAAGTGCATAAAGTGAATCATGTTGTTAAGCCTGTTTATGATGTTGATGTTAAGCATTCACTATCAAAATCAAATTCTGAAATTCTATGTGCTACTTGTAATAAATCGATGTTTGATGGTGTTCATGATAAATGTCTTCTTGATCTTGTGCCAAATGGGAATAACCATACTAAATCTGCTAAGAAACATAGAAAACAAAATGTTTGGAAACCTACGGGTCATGTATTCAATGAAGTAGAATTTAAGTGGAAACTAGCAGGCAGAATCTTCACTATAGTTAGTAACTCATGCCCTTTAACTAGGATCACCTCAACTAACGTAGTGCCTCCTAAGCAAACCACTTCCCACTCAGATAAAATACAAAAACTAGATATAAAGAACAAAGTGACACTTTAATTAACAAACTGAACTTAAAATCTGTGGAAAATGAGGATTTGAAAGCTCAAATTCAAGATAAGGTTTTTGTGATAACATCATTAAAAAATGATTTACGAAAGTCAAAAGGGAAAGAAATTGTTGAAAATGTTATTCACATACCTTCTGCCACAACTATTGCTCCAGGCATGTATAAGCTTGATTTAGAACCATTGCCTTCTAGGTTATTGCGAAATAGGAAAGTTCACATAGACTATCTTAGTAACACTCAAGAACAAGCTAATATTCTTCGGGAAATAGTCAAACAAGCTAAGGCAAAACAACCTTTAGATAGCGAGTTAGACTTTGCCTGTAAGTATGCCATAAGAATTCAGGAATTGCTTGTATATGTTCAAGATACGTGCCCTAATGCGATAACACCTAGTGCTAAGAAGGTTATTGTCAAACCCATGAACAATGTCAAGAAAGTTAGGTTTGCTGATCCTCTCAAATCCTCAAGCAACATTAAACAGGTAGAGTCTTCTAATACATCAGATTCTAACACACCTATGTTGTCTTATACAGGAGTGAAGTGTTCTACTAGTAATTACAGATCAAAGCCTCCAGGCAATAAAAAGAATGATAGGATCTCGCAAACACCAAGTAGGAACAAAAAGAATAAAGTAGAAGCCCAACCTAGGAAAGTGCATAAAGTGAATCGTGCTGTTAAGCTTGTTTGTGATGTTGATGTTAAGCATTCACTGTTAAAAGCGAATTCTGAAATTCTCTGTGCTACTTGTAATAAATCGATGTTTGATGGTGTTCATGATAAATGTCTTATTGATCTTGTGCAAAATGGGAATAACCGTATTAAATCTGCTAAGAAACATAGAAAACAAAATGTTTGGAAACCTACAGGTCATGTATTCACTAAAGTAGGATTTAAGTGGAAACCAACAGGCAAAATCTTCACTATAGTTGGTAACTCGTGCCCTTTAACTAGGATCACCTCAACTAATGTAGTGCCTCCTAAGCAAACCACTTCCTACTCAGATGAAATACAAAAACCAGAGATAAAAGTCTATAGAAGGAAACCCAAAAATGTTAGAAACATAGGTTCGAGTAAAATAGCTAAGATTGTAGAATCTAAGAATGCTAACCACTCGGAACCCAATCAAATTTGGGGATCCACTGCAATAGATATTCCATCGTCTTCTTCTCTTGTCATGACAGGTTATCCAGATTGTACTCTGGTATCTGGACTCTAGATGTTTGAAACATATGACAGGGAATCACTCTCAGCTCATGAACTTTGTCAGCAAATTTCTGGGTACTGTTAGATTCGGGAACGACCAGATTGCAAGGATTATGGGGTATGGTGATTATCAGCTGGGAAATGTTATTATCTCAAATGTATACTATGTTGAGGGGCTTGGACATAATTTGTTTTATGTTGGACAAATTTGTGATGCGGATCTTTAAGTTGCATTTCAGAAAAACACTTGCTTTATTCGAAATTTAGAAGGTGTTGATCTACTTTCAGGGTCCCGAGACATAAATTTGTACACAATTTCTCTTGATGACATGCTTAAATCATCTCTGATATGTCGTCTATCAAAGGCGTCAAAGACTAAGAGCTGGTTATGGCACCGTCGTTTATCTCATCTTAACTTCGGTACTTTGAACAAGCTAGCTAAAGACGGTCTTGCACGAGGAATTCCAAGACTTAAATTTCAGAAAGATCATTTGTGTTCAGCATGTGCATTAGGAAAAAGCAAAAATCCTCTCATCAACCCAAAGCTGAAGACACTAACCAAGAGAAACTATATCTTTTGCATATGGATTTATGTGGCCCGATGCGTGTGGCTAGTATAACGAGAAAAGGTATATCTTAGTGATAGTCGACGATTACTCAAGATTTACTTAGGTCAGATTTTTGAAGCCAAAAGATGAAGCTCATGCGTCCATCATCAAATGTATTAAAAACATTCAAGTTTGTTTGAAAGCCACAATCCGGAATGTTCAAACAGATAATGGAACCGAGTTTGTCAATCAGACACGTCGTAAATGGTATGAAAATGTTGGAATCACGCATCAAACTTCTATAGCTCGTACTCCTCAGCAAAACGATGTTGTCGAAAGGTGAAATCGCACTCTTGTAGAAGCTACTCGAACTATGCTTATATTTTCTAAAGCTTCATTATTTCTCTAGGCCGATGCTATCAATATTGCTTGTTACACCCAAAACTATTCTTTGATATGCCTTTGATACAACAAAACTCCATACGAGCTTATGCAAGATAAGAAATCGGACTTATCATTCTTTCATGTCTTTGGTTCACTTTGTTATCCTACCAATCACCATGAGGATCTGGGTAAATTTGATGCAAAAGCAGACATTGGGATTTTCGTTGGTTACGCGCCTGCAAAGAAAGTGTTCAGAATCTACAACAGAAGGACCCGGATAATTACTAAAACAATTCATGTAACGCTCGATGAGCTAACAGCAATGGCTTCTGAATAATTCAGTTCAGGATCCGGGCTTTAAGGAATGACTCCTGCTACATCTAGTACAGGACTCAATTCAAATCCGGTTTCTCAACAACCTTGCTTGCCACCAATAAGAGATGATTGGGATCATTTATTTCAACCAATGTTTGATGAATACTTTAACACTCCAACAATTGTTGTTTCTTTAGTTCCAAAAGCTACTGCTCAAAGAGATGAAGTATTAGCTTATTCTCCTGTGTCAACTTTCATCGACCAGGATGCTCCATCAACAAGTATTCCCTCATCACAAGAACATGAACATTCTCCAATCATTTCTTAAGGTTTTGAAGAATCACCAAAAACACCAACATTTCATGATGATCCATTTAAGGAATCTCCTCATGAAGACTCAACTTCTTAAGGATCATCATCTAATATGAGATAACTCCACACTCCATTTGAACACCTTAGTAGATATACTAAGGATCATCTTATAGTAAACATGATCGGTGATCCTTCTCGCTCTGTATCTACAAGAAAGCAACTCAAAACTGATGCCATGTGGTGTTATTTTGATGCCTTCCTTACTTCAGTAGAACCCAAGAACTTCAAACAAGCAATGAACGAACCCTCGTAGATCAATGCAATGCAAGAAGAAATTCAAGAATTTGAAAGACTTGAAGTTTGGGAATTGGTGCCGTGTCTAGATAACGTGTTCTTGATCAAACTCAAATGGATTTATAAGGTCAAAACAGATGAATCTGGTTGGGTACTAAAGAATAAGGCTTGACTAGTTGCTCAGGATTCAGACAAGAAGAGGGTATCGATTTCGAGGAATCATTTGCACCGGTTGCTAGAATAGAGGCCATTCGTATCTTTGTAGCAAATGCCGCTTACAAGAATATGACAATCTACTAAATGGACGTCAAAACAGCTTTCTTGAATGGCGAGCTCAAAGAAGAGGTCTATGTTTCTCAACCAGAAGGATTTGTTGATCAGGACAACCCATCGCATGTGTACAAGCTCAAAAAGGCTCTTTACGGTCTAAAACAAGCACCACGTGCATGGTATGATATGTTGTCAAGCTTCCTCATCTCTTAACAATTCTCCAAAGGTGCAGTTGATACAACACTCTTCACACAACATGCTAGAAATGACATATTACTGGTACAAATTTATGTTGACGATATAATATTTGCATCAAATACTGCCATGTGTGATGAGTTTGCTAATCATATGACCAATAAGTTCAAGATGTCGATGATGGGGCAAATGTCATTTTTTAGGATTACAAATATCTCAAAGTCCTAGAGGCATCTTCATAAACCAATCTAAATATGCTTCTGAAATTGTTAAAAAATATGGTTTGCATTCTACTAATTCTGTCAACACACCCATGATTGAAAACAAGAAACTAGATAAATATCTACAGGGGAAACCAGTTGATGCTACACTTTACCGTGGCATGATTAGATCCTTAATGTATCTTACATCCAGTAGACCTGACCTTAACCATGTTGTCTGCTTATGTGCCCGGTATCAGGCTAAGCCTATCGAAAAGCACTTACAAGCGGTGAAACGGATCTTTCAATACCTCAACAAAACCATTAACATGGGTCTATGGTACTCTAAGGATACCGATATGTCACTCACAGCTTATGCAGATGCCGATCACACGGGGTGTCAGGACACTAGACGTAGTACATCAAGAAACGCTCAGTTCTTAGGTGATAAACTTGTTAGCTGGTCGTCTAAGAAGCAAAAGAGCACTGCCATATCGAGTATAGAGGCTAAATATATTGCCTTGTCTGGATGTTTCTCATAAATCCTATGGATGCATTCATAACTAACAGACTATGGTTTTAAATTCAATAAGATTCCTCTGTACTGCGATAATAAGAGTGCGATTGCTTTATGCTGCAACAATGTTCAACATTCAAGAGATAAGCACATCGATATTCGCTACCATTTCATAAAGGAGCAAGTGGATAATGGAATCGTGGAGCTATACTTTGTCCGGACTGAATACCAACTGGCTAACATCTTTACTAAACCGTTGCCTCGAGAGAGATTTAACTTCTTGATCGATAAGCTTGGTATGAGAAGCATGTCTCTAGAAATGTTGAAATGTCTGGCAGAGGAAACGGACGAGTGATGGTGGTAACTCATATCCTGTATATATGTACATATGAAAACATAAAAATCCAAAAAGATTTTCCTTTTATAAATATTTACAAAAACAAAAGAAAAAAATTAAAAAATCAGAAAAATATAAAAATATGTATCTCTGGCATGTCTTCTAAAAATTGATAACATTTACGGCCTTAGAAATGTCATTTAATAATGATACGAGGCTGTAAATGAAGTTCGAGCAGAAGTTTCAAAAAAGCTTTCAAAACATGCCAAAATGGCTTGCTATTATTTCCGATAATAACCCGGTCATCATCTTCAAGGCAAGTATGTCGTCAAAAAGACAACTTGACCTCCTTCTCGGGAATGAATTACTTTATATTCATTCAAAGGCTTGTGATTACTTTGCATCACAACTCGTGCTTCTTATATTCCATAAGTGTATGTGTCAGTGCGCTTATGTGTCAAAATAAGAGAAATCTTATTTTCTTGGGTGTTGATTTTCAAAATATACAACTATCATCTTTCAGATTCAACAGATCATCATTTTTTAAAGACAATTTTGATCCATCAAATAATGACTACTGCTCTTTCAATAGAACACGAGTCATTATTTGAGGGGGAGAAACTGTCAAAATCATCTTCTTCATAATTAATAAGGTGTCAATCGGAAAAGGTTTTAATGGTGTCGGGTGAATAATTAAAGGGGAGTTGATAAATGTCAACTCAATCGGGCTTTATTTGATATATGTTTAATCTTATATGGTTATTAATGCAAACTGTGTGAATTTTTCTTGTTTACTAAACCTTAGGGACTAGTTTTGCCTTTTTCTAAACTTGTGTTTGCCTTAGGATAAATTTTTTTAAGAAAATTTGAAGTGCTATTAAACCTCAGGGGGCATTTATGTCAAATCTCAAAAGATTCAAACATAAACACCCCCTTGCCCCGTCCTTGTTAAATACACGAACACAAACACACTCATAAACCTTTTTTCCTCCATTATTAAATGATAGGTTATAACAACCTAAGAATTTTCATCAACCTATTTTACTATGATCACAATTATACGGGGAAATTTTTTGCTTTATTACATTACTTGCATTGTCAATATCTCAGTATGTCATGTAACTTACATAACTAAAGTAGACGAGCTCACGCAACCTATCTATGGCCATTCTGTCTTCATATATGTCAAGCAAACATCACAATATGTCAAGTCAATATCATCATATCCTTATTACAAAGTACATTATTCCTATAATGTACCATTCGCAACGTTATATCAAAACGGGCTTTAAACCATTATCGTATGCCTCTAAACCCTAATTCCATGAATGATTAATATCTAAAGTGAATGCACAAGCCACTAAAGCATATGTACAAGCAATATAACATCTCATTTGAAATATAAAATCTCTTCAAGTCAAAGTACAAGTCTCTAAAATCTCAATGTACAAGTCATTAAGCATGACATCTAAAATAGCCGTTTTACCTCCGTTTTCATTCTAATTTCTTCACCATCACTTATGTACAAGTTACTACACTCAATATACAATGTATAAACCCTAAATATTCTATTCATAATCTTTCATATATCTTTTTGTTCTCAAAACCCTAATTCAAAAGTCAAAAACCCCAACCCGAGCAAAATACTAAACCATGACCCGTTTCTTCATTTTTATCCATTATAAACCCAAACCAACACTCAAATAAGTTGTAATAACTTATTTTACAACCATAACAATCATATACCATCATTATTTCATAATCTCATTTCATTTATGCAAGAATCAAATTCGAGAAACCCTAAATGAACCCTAAATGATCATTCGACCCGTTTACTCGTTTCTAACCATTTTAATCCTAAACAATCAACCAAGAGTCATTGTAAACCCATAAAATGAGTTTACAAACCATTATCCATCATTACTTTGTTAGGATTTATGTTTTCCTAACTTAGTACCGACAGTACAAATGGTTAGTACTGATAGTTATAGTTAGTACCGACAATACAAAATGTTAAGTATTGATCAGTTAGTTAGTACCGTTAGTAGTTATAGTTAGTACCGTTTAAGAGATTTGTATGAGATATCTTAGGAAAAGATATGTATGCGTTTTGTAAGGCTGT
>BQNB010015673.1:17607-71121 GCA_026074375.1 Tanacetum coccineum | reverse complement strand
AAAAACAGAAAAGAGATGTGTGATAAAAATAGACAAGGTGAATTAGTGAGAAAAAGAATTAAGAGATGTGGTGAGTTGAAAAACAGAAAGAGAGCTAAATAAAAACTGAAAGAGAGAAATGTAAGCAAAAAAATTAAGAGAAAGCAAAAACAGACAGAGAGAATTATGAATAAAAAGAATTGAGAGAAATCAAAAAAAGACAGAGAGAATTGTGAGTAAAAAGAATTAAGAGAAATCAAAAATAGACAGAGAGATTTTGTGAACTAAAATGTTAATTTGATGATGGAAAAGCTGATTAGTATGGAATTAGAGTTAATACTAATGATTCAAAGTTAATGCTGCTAGGCATAAACTTACTTCTGCTTAGGTAAGTTAATGCTGCTAGGCATATACTTACTATTGCTGGGGAAAGTTAATGTTGTTAGGCATAAACTTACAACTGCTGGTGAACGTTAATGATGTTAAGGGTATTTTTATAAATACTTCGATTAAGGGTTTTAGTCACTCATTCAATCGATTTTAATCTTTCATGTACTCTTTAATCATAAACCCTAACTCAATTTCATCATTCTTTATCAAAACCCAACATAATGTCAGATCTAAAGTTTGCCGATACTCACAATTTAGTTGCGTTTTTGGAGAAACCTACTAAAAGTGAAGGGTTTAAGGAGATAGTTGATTTTCTAAATGTAAACCCTATCAAATATGCTTTAACCGTTAATCCTACAATCTATATTCATGTGTTAAATAGTTATGGGATACTGTCAAATCAAAAATGGTTAATGGGGAAGTACAATTCCAAGCCCTAGTGGATAAGAAGAAGGTGATTATAACTGAATCCACAATAAGGAGAGATCTTCAACTAGAAGATGCTAATGGTGTTGATTGTCTGCCAAATGCTGCAATTTTTGAACAGCTTACACTCATGAGGTATGAAAAACTTTCTCAAAAGCTTACATTTTACAAGGCATTCTTTTTGCCTCAATGGAAGTTTTTAATTCATACAATTTTGCAATGCCTAAGTGCTAAGACTACTACATGGAATGAATTTAGTAGCACTATGGACTTTGTAATAATTTGCTTAGCCACAAACCAAAAATTTAACTTATCCAAGTATATCTTTGATAATATGGTGAAGAATATTGATAGTATGGTAAATTTTTGGATGTATCCAAGATTCGTACAAGTATTTGTGAATAAACAAGTTGGGGATATGTCACATCATAAAAGGATTTATGTTATCCCCTCTTATACTAAGAAGATATTTGGGAACATAAAGAGGGAAGGGAAAGGTTTTTCTGGAAGAGTTACCCCTTTATTTCAAACTATGATGGTTCAAGCTCATGAAGAAATGGGTGAAGGTTTAGAAATACCAACTGATCCCCATCACACACCTATCATTACTCAAGCATCATCATCCCAACCTCAGAGGAAGCAAAATCTAAGAAGTCCAAGAAAAAGAACACTGAGGTTCCTCAGCCTAGTGGTTCTACTGATAATGTACCAGATGAAAATGTACCTACAACTTCCAATGATCCACTACTCAGTAGTGAGGATAGACTAAAACTTACTGAATTGATGGACTTATGTACCAACTTACAAAAGAAGGTTCTTGATTTAGAGAAGTCCAAGACTGCTTATGATAGTGAAATTGCTAGTCTAAAGAAGAAGGTCAAGAAGCTAGAGAGGAGGAATAAGTCAAGAACTCCAGGGCTTAAAAGGTTTAGGAAGGTTGGTTCAGCTAGAATGGTAGAATCCTCTGATGAAGCTAGTTTGGGTGATCAGGAGGATGCATCCAAACAGAGGAGGAAAATAGCTGATATTGATGCTGATGCTGAGGTTACATTGATTGATGAGACTCAAGGGAGGAATTATGATAACCTAATGTTTGATACAGGTGTTTTAGATGAGCATGAAGTTGACATTGAAAAGGTAGTTAGTACTGCTGAAGTTACTATTGAAAGTGCTACAACAACAACTGTTGATGAATTGACCCTAGCTCAGACTTTAATAGAGATCAAATTTGCAAAACCCAAAGTTAGAGGGGTTATGATTCAAGAGCCAAGCAAATTTACAACAACAGCTACAACAACAACACCAGCAGCATCAAAACCTTTATAGGACAAAGGCAAGGAAAAAATGATTGAGTCTGAGAAGCCTTTGAAGAAGAATGATCAGATTATGTATAATCAAAAGGTTGCTCTAAATCCTCAAGCTCAATTACAAGCTGAATTGGAAGAAGAAGAGAGGTTTACAAGACAAAAGGAAGAAGAAGCCAACATAGCTTTAATTGAATCATATGATAACACACAATCAATAATGGGTGTTGACAATCAAATAGCTTAACAATTACAAGTAGAAGAACAAGAGCAGTTGAGTATTAATGAAAAGTCAAAGTTGTTTGTACAACTCTTAGAAGCTAGAAAGAAATACTTTGCAGAAATGAGAGCAAGAGAAAAGAGGAACAAACCACCAACTCAAGCTCAACAAAGAAAGCTATATTGTAACTCTTAAAAACATGGAAGGATACACTTTGAAACAGTTGAAGGGCTTCAAGTTTTAAGTTATCAAGGACATGTTTGACAAAGCTTTCAAAAGAATTAACACTTTTATTAACTACAAAACAGAGTTGGTTAAAGGTAGTGAAAATAGAGCAGAGGATAGTACTAAGAGAGTAGGCACAGAGCTAGAACAAGAAGTAGCTAAGAAGCAAAAGATAAATGATGCTAAAGTGGATGATGATCTGGAAGAAGCTAGGATGAAAGAACTTATGAACATTGTTCCTGATAAAGAGGAAGTAGCAATTAATGCTATTCCTTGGCCACTAAGCCTCTATCCATTGTTGACTGGAAGGTAATCAAAGAAGAAAAATCAGCCAATTTCAGATTATAAGAGCTGATGGAAGTTCTAAAAGGTACTCAGCCTTTATTCATATGCTTAATAATTTTGACAGAGAAGATTTAGAAACTCTATGGAAACTGGTGAAATCTAAGCATGGGTCAACAAGGTCAGAGGAGGGCTATGAGAGAGTGTTATGAGGGGGGTCTAATGACAATGTTTGAATGTAGAAAGTTTAGTATGGAGGACTCCTTAAAATGAAAAAGTATTGATATGGAAGCTATTTGATTCTTGTAGAGTACACTTTTTGAGGTTGCAATCTATGCATATCTTTATGCTGGTAGAGAAGAGGTATCCCCTTACACCTGCAACAATCACAGGCATGCTCAACAAGAAGCTTCAAGCTTATCATTAGAATGAAATGTGTTATCAACTTCTTAAGCTTATGACAAAGCAGCTCAAGAAACAATGAAGTGTTTGGAAGCATCCTCCTGGTGATTATAAAGCTTTCAATGAAGAAACTTGAGATTTTGAAGATAAATATCAAGTTTAAGGGAGGATTGTTAGGATTTTGAAGATAAATTAATATTGTTAGTAATCTTTATGAAAAATATACTAAGTAGTTAGTACTGCTATTTACTACTGCTAGTATAAGTTACTACTGCTAGTGTATATTAGTGTTGTTAGTTACTACTGTTAGTAAAGATAGTACTGCTAGAGTAAAGTTATTACTGCTAGTATAAGTTAGTACTGCTGATGAAGAATGAAGAAAATATTCTAAGTAGTAAATGCTGCTTATACAAAGTTATAACTGCTTGTTCAGAGTTAATGTTGTTGGTACAAAGTTACAACTGCTGACAGAGTTACAACTGCTAATGGATAAAGATTGATTGAAGATAAAGATTGATTATGTGATATGTATGAGATATTTTTGTAAAAGATATGTATAAGTTATTTGTTTAGAAGATCATAATAACTTAGGAAAATATTGTAAGCCAGTTAGGACTCCTTGGTGTATAAAAAAAGGTCCTAGGGCATATAGATTGATATCTTTTCATTGTTCTGTCAATCTATTCGTAGCTTCAAGGTTTTGTAACCCTAACACTATTAAGAGTGTTCGTATTATATTGAGGCTGAAAGTTTGGTAAACTGTTTGTTATTAATCTTATTTATTATTGTTTCATTGAAATTCTTCTTAGTATCATTGACTAGATTCTGCATAGTTTTTGATATTCACAATCAAAGTTTCTATCATAGTTGTTTTAAATTTATTCGATACAACTTAGCCTTATACAAGCTGAGCAAGATCTATTCTATTAGGATCAACAGTAAGGCTGACAACCTCCCTCCAAGATGGTGTCATACGTGAATTGGTTACAATGTTTCCTACAAACAAAAATAAAATAAAATGATAACAATGAAGTCCAGTATTCCTTGAGATTGTATTCAATGACCTTGATCTTCTTGAATATTCTAGCTTGCAAACGAACACACTGTAATCTTCAGCTCCCTCTCAAATAGACACCCCTGAGAATGAAAAGAATTAATGTACTAATCTTCTAAAAAACCTTCTTTCTCATTTAGGATAATCTGTGGGAAAGGATGATATCATCAACATCGTCTTACATAGGAAGAATTCTAGTCTTGTTGAATTCAGCCCAAAACCCGAAGTACATACTTTATCCCTTTTGCGAAGTCGAACTCGTAGCACCAAAGTTAATTAAGTCCCAAAAATGCACTTTTCTCCCTCCAAGATAGTGATGGTATGAATTGCTACACCAAAGTCAACTATGTCCTTAGTGTACGCAATTTGTTCCTCAAAAAACAGAAGTCAAAACGGTAACACCAAAGTAACAAGTCGAAGCACTAATCATATATGCAGACTAACCTCCGACATATTTTATAAAGCCTGATCAAGTGAACTTGTTATGCGTCCTTGATGTACACATTTCTCCCTTTAGGATGATGAATAACTGAGGAATCATCCTACACATGTGTACATCTAAAATCAACTAGAACTGCTTACTTAGCTTCATATACCTGTGATTGCATGAGCAATACTCTTATGAGAAGATGCCGATACTCTATTTAAAAATCTCTCTTGATCAACCCGATCTAGATCCCCTTATCTATTCTGTCGGCTAATACTGATGATTACTGATGGAGACAACCCGATATAACAAACCCGAGAATGAAGCAAAATCCTCGACTTGTGACTTAATCTTGTACTATCCGTGTGGCGAAGAATGGTGCAAAGGCAGATATCTAAGTACCATATACCCAAACTCAAAAGTATATAAAAAATATAACACCTCTTGAAATATCCTCAACTACGTGAGACACTGAGTACTTCAATGTAACTCCTTAAAGTGATAGCTACTTTGTGGGTATAGAGAGAAAGAATCACAAAAGTAACAAGATATCCAAGTATTCATCACAAACCGTACATGCTCAAACAAGTCATCTTCGTTGTGGAGAAAGAAAGAATCAAAGACAAAATAAGTACACTCCCCGTGAAATACTACTTTAATCCCAAATAAGTAACATCATAGAAAAACTCCGTAGTCATAAAAATCCAATAATAGCCATTAAGAGTGAAGATGAATTTTGATAAGGATCATTTTAGTGTAATGTATTATGTTTGTTGTGTTGTTTTTTGTGAATTTTTGATGGTTAATGGATATCGGCTCAAAAAATATATCATAATAACGGTCGTCCAAGTAATATAACCCGATCTTTTATACTTTACCTGACAAGAAAATGTTTTAATACTCGGCCTAATCCGATAACACTACCAAACCAATACCACTAACCCAATATATAAACAAATCTCGGCCTGTTATTGAATCCATATATTCGGTCCGATCAACATAGCAAGCCAAAGTCCATCACTTTTGGCAATACCCGGTCCAAGAGAATGAATTAGGGATATAAATATAACAATCCCTAATTTTTCTCACTCATCTCTAACCCTAATCCTATTCAACAGCAGTCACATTTCCCATCTCACACTTCTTACAAAAATCACGCCTCCATCTCCTCAGTCACACCTCCCATCTCAAACACAGTCACAAACCATCATCTATTCGTCCTTCCTTATCCTACCATGAAGAACACATAAGTCATGCAGCTTTAAGGTCCTTTGGAGGATCTCAGGTAGGGTTTGTTATGATTTTGTGTTTCCTTGAACGAATCAAAGAAAGAATGTAACATGATTGTTGTACTTCTTTTTTAAACTAGAATATGAAAGGCAAATTTAATCTTTGCACAAAGCAATGATGATTTCTCATACATGTTTGGATCTTAAAAGGTCCCTGTTGCATCATACAAAAAAGAGAACTGAGATATGATCTTTGTATGTTTTTTGTTTCGAGTCTTGTTGATGATTGTTGGAGGAGATGTGGTATTTTGTGACGATAGGAATTAGGATTAGTCTTGTATTTGCTGGTTGATATGAGATGAAGGATTTAGGTTTAGATTGTTGGATTTGATGTTGAGGCAGTTGATGTTGATTGATGTTGGTTGGTTTTTGTGGTTTGAGTCAAGTCTGAGTCTGTCTTCTTTATTTGTTCCTTTTCTTTCGTGGACCTTAACTCGGCTCGGTTGACTGAGTTGACCCAGTCAAACTTAGTAATTACTGAGTTGGCTCGGTTGGGTTGACTCAGTCATGATGTGGCTGCTTATTTCACAGGAATAAGTTGAAACACATTTCGCATAAACCTGTGAATGTTATATTTCGCAAAAACAAACCTGGGCCTACTTATTTCGCATAAATAAGTCGAGTCATATTTCACACAAACCTGTAGTGGTCATGTTTCGCAGAAGCAAACCTGAGGGTGCATATTCTGCAGAAACATGTGCCACAGAAACATGTTTCACAGAAATAAGCATAAGTCACATAACCTGTAATATTTCGCATAATACTGTTGGAGACATATTTCACAGAAACAAACTCACATGTACATGTTTCTTAGCCTTCAAAAACCCTTACTTATTTCGCAGGCTTCATACAACAAGCCCATAAATAAGCTTCGAAAATAGTCTTTTAAACACATAAAAGGCCATAAAATAAGCCTCAAAATAAGCAGTAAAACTTCGAAACCCACAGAATCTGCTAAATGCCCAAATAAGCTTATAAAAAAAGCTCGAAATAAGTAGAGACAGACCAAAATAGCTCTTGAATTTCTTTAGATCTACATGAAGTTTGATAAGACACGAGAAAGGTTGAGACTTTTTAACTAAAAACAACCAAAAAGATAAAAAAAAATTGTCTGTGGCCCTTTTTTGGCAAAAATAAGCCACGGAAATAAGCTTGGATAAGCTATAAATCTCGAATACAACAAACACACTAACAAAAAAACCCCCGATTAGCTCTTGATACCAATTGACATGATATAAAAACACCTTTTCGGGAGGTTGTGATTGATCAAAATAACAATGATAAACCATTTTTGTTTTAGTGAAAGAAAGTAGAGAGAGGGTGGAAGAAACTTAGATAAGATTAGATTAAAATGAAAATAACATCCACACCCCTTATGAAGAGCCATGAGGGGTATTTATATGACAAGCATATCCTAACTATGCCTATATAACAAAAGTAACCCATGCGTATTACGCAGCTTTAATATCTAATCCAATTCACGTGTAAGACGCCAGCTTTATAAAATAGTAAGGCTAACATAACCCACAAGTGAATCTTGGAGCCTTATGGCATTATACCCATTCTGATTCCCTACATTTTGTACTGCATTATACCCATTCTGATTCCCAACATGCTGCCCAACAAACTGTCTAAACTGATTCCCACCATTACCTCTAACCATATGCATTTGTCTATCTTGCCCTATATTCATACCCGGTTGTGCAATCTGCCTGTTGCATGGGTTGGATGAAATTATTTGGTTGTTGTTGGTTGGTGTAGAATAGTTAAGTTTGAATTCTTTAGCCATTAGGACAAGTTCCATATTCATTGCAGTAGTGGGATCTGAAATGTCTTCGGGATTAAGTATTGGTTGTTGCATGTAGTTCTGGTTGAATGATGGTTGTGGGATGAAGTTGTTGTTGGGTATTGGTTGTTGCATGTAGGTAATTTGTGATAGTTGATCTTGGTGAAACACTGGATAGTTGTAAGGATTATTGGAATTTGCCATAAGTGCTAAAGGATCATGTGTTCTTGCAAGTCATTTTGTCCTTAGTTCATTTACCTCCACCTGATTATATTTCAAGAAATCATACAACTGAGTGTAATCTACTTTATGCAAATCCTTTGTTTGGTGAACAATGGTAACATCTCATCTCTATTCTGGTTGTAGGTTGTTTAGGAACTTGAGATTACTAGCAATCTTTTTTGGAAAATGTTTGTTTCTTTTGAAGTCATTCATTAACTTTGAGAAACGATGATAGTAAGACTCAATCAATTCCCCATCAGTAGAAGTAAACCTTTCCCATTCATTAAACAACTTAGCCTTTTTCTCTTAAACTCTAATCTTTGAACCTTTCATCATTTGTTGAACACGTAACCAGATTTCCTAAGCAATTTCACAACTATCAACAGCAGCATAGATGTTTTAGGAAGACCCATAAGAATAGTCTGAATGGCTTGATCACCATCTTTCATTTGCTTTACTTCTTTATCAGTAAGTTCATCATCAGTATGCTCATGAAAAGTTTCAGCAACAGGAACTTCACGGTCTCTTGGTTCAGGAATCATTCGTCCGACATATGGACCATGCATAATGGAAATGTAGATTATCTTTCCATTTGGTTTACTCTTTGCATAATGAAGAAGACGAGAAGACCATAGAACATAGTTGTCTTTGTTGAGCATAGGTAGACGGTTCTTAGAACCAGCAGCATAAATGTCTTGTTGAGTCAACATTGCAAAAGTGATGTGAGATGAGATGATATACTTTGATCGTTCAGTGATAAAGGAGAATTGTGTTAAAGAGTTGTTGTTCAAGGTGATTAAGATTGATATTTCATGGGATTCAACAAATCTTGATTAAACCGAGAAAATAACCAAGTATTTTACGGGATTTTACAAATGCAAGACAAAATCGTTGAAAATATCATGTTTTCTGAAAAATGTAATGTTTCGCACAAACAACTCCTGTAATGTTTCGCAAAATTTGTTGTGTAATATTTCGCACAAACATGTAAAATTCTGCAGAGTTTTATTTCGCACAACTTACGTTTTTCGCACAAGTGTTACATAACCTGTTTTGCACAATTATTACATAAACATATTTCGCACACCTGTTACACAAAACATGTTTCACACAGTTGTGTAAAATGTGGCAGAATTTTTTGTTTTGTAGGAATACGTATTTCGCACAAAGAGAACACCTATAATATTTCGCACGAACACGTATTTTGCACGCATACGAATTTTGTACAACACAAAACCTATAGTATTTCACACAAATCACACGATATCACCCTAGGCTCTTGATACCACATGTTAGACTATATCAAACACATCATAAAACATAAAATAAATAAAATCTAGAGAGAGAAATAGGAGTTTAGAGAGAGAAAGAAATGTGTAAAAAGAGAGAAAAGGAGGTGGATTACACATACATAAAAATGTAACCAACACTCTCCTAACATACTAAGAAGGTGGTATTTGTACCCTAGAGAGGGTGTTTGCCACTTGGGCTTACATTGGGTCGAATACAAAAAATAATGGGCTTTAAGCCCACAACTTAGGCCCAATTAACTTAGACTAATTCCCGTAAACTACGTTTTTCTATACAAGGCTCGAAAATATATAATGACCTTTACTAAAAACTAGGCTAACAGGTTCAGTCTTCGGTCTAGTCCGGTCCCACAATGCATAATCGCTGGTTTTTTATAAGACCGAACCAGACCGGACCAAACCGACCGGACTGATGACCGAATTTAAGGTAAAACATAGACCGAGGACCAAATCGAAATATGTTCAGTTCGGTCCGGTCGATCCGGTTCGGTCTGATTTCTTGATCCGATACGGTCAGACATAATAATGGTTTTATTATTTTTTTGTACCAATATGCTCAAACCCCAAGTCTATTGTATCAAAAAAACCAAAAAAAATTTATTGAAAAAAAAAACGAAAACAACCTTTGGTAGCACGCACTCATAATAAAAATTATAGTTACATTTCGAATGATAAGTTATGCAAACTCTTATAACATAAATCATAAATATTTAACAGTTAATATGTTTAATAGACCAATCATCACCCATAAACGATAAATATCAAACTCTAGGAATAGATTATTCCTAACACATAACCAATACAAATAACTCCTAAAAAGATATATGATTGGAATCAGATATATGATTGGAATCTATTATGTCTAAAAGAGATGCATCAAAATCATTAACGATGGTGGGAAGGTAATACGATGTTTTGATTTGGAATATTATTATGGTCAGATCAAAGGTGGGTTGTATGTGGGTCTTTGTTGATAAGGCATGTGACATGCAAATGTGATAGTTATAGTAAAGTATTTTTTAGTGACATGCCGACATATGAGGCAACGGTGAAGGGATGCGCATGACAAATCTTTTTTGGTTGAAGGTGAAGGAAGACGAGTGGTGGCCATGATGAGGTCATGGGTGTTGGTTATTCTTTCGTTGAGAAATAATAGTATACATAAGTAAGGTTTTTTTGAATAATAATTTAGGGGAAAAAAATTATGCTTGGATAGGTTTAAAACTTTATATGAGGTAAAATAAAAGGCTCATAATAATCTAAAAGGTGAAAGTATGAACTTTATTTTATTTGGTTCTTATTTTTGTCTTTTTATTATATCGTATATATAAATAGGAAAATAGTTGGTATAATGTTGGGAAGACACCAAAATGACCTATTGATACCTATTAAATGCTCATTTTAGTATTTAGAAGTAAAACCATGAATAAGGAATAAAGTAATGATTTTGTTTTATGTAACCAACTAATTTTCATTTCACTTTTTTATTTTTCTTGTTTATGTCTCAAAATATCACAAGAATATCATACATTGTACTTTTATATGATAGTACGGTTCATTACATATTAGCTATTTTGCTAAAGAGGAAATGTATATTTTTAACTTTCAAGTAAACACACATATGCACATAGAAATTGGGTTTTCTTGGATGGATTTATATTTTGTATAGTGATGAGGTGTCATTTTATACAATTTTTCGAGGTTATTTAACCCCCTAAATCATGCAAATATGCCCAGATTATGTGTTTAATCATTTTTGTTTTTAGGTTTTTAGCACTTGAATGACATTTGGAGAAAATACACGTGACTTGGGCTCATTTGGAGAAGAAACAAACAAGACTATGGACCTACACAAAATCTCTTGAGGCATAAAGCGACACCGTCGTGATCTTTCTAGTGACGGCGTCGAGGATTTGATTACGGCGTCAGGACGCAACCGACTTGAATCAGATCTAGAAGATTCGTCATGGTGACGGCGTCGCGACCATTACTTGACACCGTCGTAAAAATTTTCTTGTAAATACAAAACCGATTTTAGGGTTTTAAGTGTGTAACTTTGTATGGCTTTTGGGAGACGAACCCTAATCATTCTAGCAGCTTTTAAGCCGTCTTTAGGGCCTCAAAACCCTATTGTAACTGACCTTAATCCATGTTTTAATCAAGTAAGATTGTTTAACATTAATCATTCAATATGTCTAAGTGTTGTTTAATTGATTTATGTTCTTGATTTCTTTATAACATGCTAGGCTAAACCCTTCTTTGTATTTACTTATAATTATATGAAACTTATATTGTAGATCCTTTTAATGTTGCTTCTTGTGATGGATGTGCGCGTTAGACTTTAGAAAACTAGCCATAAGACATTAAATTGGCATAGACGTCTAGGGAAACATGAGTGTGTAGAAAGGATACCATCACTAACAGTCTTTATACTACCTTACCCCTAATATGGTTGATCCCTCTTAAGATATTTCAATTGCATTTAATATACTCTTAGGGGCCTTGTAATAGTCTTCATACTACCTTACTTGTACGTTGCCTTAACAGAATATTAAATAGACGGCGGGTTCGTGTAATTCGTTCATGACTTAGGAAATATTTACACAGATCATCACAAGTGTGACAAAGCAACATGATTAGGAGAAGCGATCTAAGGAGTAGTACATGATTAAGTAAATAAATATTTTTATCATAAAGTTATCACTAGTAGATTAGATTATATTTAGTTTAATTAGTTAATCAAACCAACCTCTCAAACCAATGATTTTTACTACTTTCTATAAAATAAAAATACAAAAAGAATATTCTTTCAACCCCGTAGACCTTTGTTAGATTCTGTTCGAGCTTTCACAACCTATTCCCCTAGAGAACGATAACAACCCCCGAGTCTTACCCATACTAACACTACAACGATTAGGTACGCTGCCTAGGGAGTTGTAAAACTTCGTGTTGAAGTCTTTACAACAACCGCACATCATATAGGAACAAGATAAATTAATATCTTGGTTAAGACAAAAAAACATAAAAATAAAAGGAATTGAACAACTTGTAAAAACCTTCATTTTCACAAGTGCTAATATGAAATTTGAGTACATTGTAACCAAAACTCATTGGACGACCTTCACTTTAGTCGAATTTAGACTACCAGCCTAATGAAATTCGGATGTCATAAACTTTTATTTCTCAAAGTTTTAGGTTACATGCGGAATAAACAACTAGGATTCAATGGTATAATTTCCCTTGCTTCTATAAATAAATAGTATCCAAAAACAATTATGCTAAAATAGGTTTGTAACATATTTGGTCTTAATTTTCATTGATACACATGTTAAAGAACATGAGTAGTTACACTATTTGAAGCATATTTTCACACAAAATAGTTTATTACTATTTAAAATTTTTCCAACCTAAAAGGTTCACCGTCTTTAAATCTTTTGTCACAAAAAAATGTATACTAACTTTAGTTACATGGTACCCACAACCGCAACGTACGAATACCTGCTACGTACTAAGTTACACGACATGTTGTCCAAGAGAGTAAGCTTTGCGTATGTGAATTAGCGGATAAGTCTATATGTATATACTCACAACTAAAGGTATCTGTATAAAACGTAAAAAACCTACCACTAAAAGATTTGTGGATGTTTCTTAGCATAAAAATGGGTGAAAAGAGTCGGTAAAAACTTGTTATACAAGAAAAGGTGTCTAGAGAGATTACCCTAGATTTAACATTATTGCATCATATTTTTATTTTTATTATTCTTAAAAATACTTAAAGTGTTGTTTTAGGATCGAAGGGTCAAGCGTCGATTACTAAATCCATTAAAGATCGAGTATAGTCCTATACTCTTGTAATCATTCGATTTTTTGGTATCGTTCGTTAACTCGGTGAGTTTACCTTGGTTGTTTGATAATACTAGTATTATTACAATGGTTATGGGCTAATACCCTTAGGTATTAGCCATTTTAATGAAGATTCAATATTTGGTTTGTTTAATCTCGATTGCTTAATTTATCGTTGATTGTTTAATTATGTTTATCATTTCATACTTTTTTATGACCCCCTCAAAACACCATGGCTTGAATATCGCGACCCCATCATTCAATGGGTTTATGTGAGACTGGACGAAGTGATCTAGATACTGGGAAGCTCTCCAGTTCGCGTTTTTATATCTGGACCAATGGATCACAAAATAATGCCTTATCGTTTGCCTTGGGATTTGTGGACACTTATTTGAGACTGGAGGTGACCCTTTAAACCTACCTGTACGTTCTTAATCAATTGGTTAAAGAATTGGATCGTGGGATCTACTAGTTTATAAAAACGCCACAAGCAGTAGGGATAAACTCCCCGATGGGCTAGAGTTTAACAAGACCACCATTGTTTTAATCCCCAAGATAGATTATAATTAAACTAAAAGGATGCTTTATGCAGATGCGTTAATTGTGACATGATTCAACGTGTCTAGGTCTTAGGAAGAAGTACCGCCTAAGTCTTAAGAATGATATGTCGTCTCGAGATAAGCACTCATTGCACTAAACAAACAAACCAACAGTTTTAATCGGATTTAATATGGCTAATACAGTTTTCTATCATTTGGCTTGATTGCTCTTTTATCTTTTGATTATCTTCTTGCGTGATTATTGTGTATTGAATTGATTTAAGTCACCACAAAACCTATGCCAGTCTCTCAGGCTGAAACCCCTCCCCCCCCCTCTCATTAGAACTAGGTTTAGCATAGCTTTAACACTAATTAGAATTAACATAGAATTAATTTGACTAATTAGACTTAATAAAATACTGATAGAGTATAAGGTTAACTTTTCTCCTCTATAGTTTTTCGACAACTCCTTTTACCATGAAACTCCATCTGAAGAGGTACACTGCCTGTTAAGTGTTGTTTTAGTGTAAACTCAGCAATATAAATTTAACCTTGAACCATAATAAAATTACTCCTCACAACGGAACACATCAATATATATATATATATTATATATATATATATATATATATATATATACTATATTATATTATATTCTAGATATATATATATATAGTGCGGGTAATTGTAGTGGCAGTAGCTTAAAATTGGTAAAATGAGAAAGTTCTTAACATTTTAATTCTATTAATTAAATGTGATTTATTTATAATAGTTACACGACATAAAATCTTTATACATAAAAAGTGATATATAACTACTAAAATCATTGTTACGTAACCATTTATAGCTGATACATATGATACATAGTTTTGCCTTAAAAAAACTGTTAATAGAAATAAACATTTTATTCGCAAATTCATTGATACACTATTTCAAGTTAACAAATCCAAGTTTAACAAACATGTTAGGAATTATTGTTAACAGACTTAAGTCTTGGTAGGTTTATAGAGTTACGTCTGGTAGGATATAGTTAGTCTGCCAGTACTAGTAAGTCTGGCAGTACTATAGTTTTGTATTGGCCCTTTTTGTGTAGTTAAGTCTGTTTAGGTACTGAATAGTTTTATAATAGTTATCTTAGAAGATATCTTAGGAGACGGTATATGCATTATCCTTTCACCCGTTTGTAAATACCAGCCTTTGTTAGGGTTTCCTTGGTGTATAAAAGGAACCCTTACAGCATAGTGTTTGGGCAATCCAAACCTAATAGAAATCAATAGAAATATACAAAGTTAGTTTTACAGTTGTTTCTTCTTAGTACTTGTGTTAAGATTCCGCATTAGCACATAGTATTTCATAAGTCATTGTCTCTCTTATAGTTGATGTGTGGATTATTTCAAGTTTAGCTTTTGCTTACAAAAGGCTAATCTGATCCAAGACTTTGGGACCTACAAGTGTATCTGTGCCTCTAGTGGGACTCCCTGGAATAAGAAGAATCACCAGAACACAAAACAATCACTTTCTGATCTAGAAAATGTCACAACCTGCTAATGATGTTTACTCTCAATATCTTATTGATGATGAAGATCATACCATGAGAAGCATTCAGGACTAGTGGTACTGCACCCAATAAACAAAACAACAAACAAACATAACTACTCCTACAACAACCATATTTCAATATCAAACTCCTTAATTCTTGGAAGAAGGTAGGAGTATAGATATATGGGGCTGCTGGAGATGGAGCAGCATTACCTTGAATATATTTAATAATGAATGTTTGGAAGGTAATTCAGATGGAATTAAAGAAGAGAATGTCAATGGAAAAAGATGGTGTGGTTTAGATTACTTCACACTAGTATCTGCTGCAGAAATTTCTTGCTGTTGAAAATGAGAGGAAGGACAGAATTATCTTACTGTAAGGCAATTCCCAAGGAAACATCTGAGAATTTCATGGAAATGGATGATGCTAAAGAGATTGGGAAAGCCAATTAGGATTTGGTTTGGAGGTAATGCAAATTCAAAGAAGATGCAGAAAGCTGTTCTAAAACAACAGTTTGAAGCATTTTCTATATCCAATTCAGAAGGGTTGGAAAAAGGATATGATAGGTTCCAACAACTACTCTCACAGTTAGAAGCCCATGGTGCTGAAGTATCAACTGAGGATGCAAATCACAAGTTTCTTAGATCTTTGCCCCTAACTTGGTCAAATCTAGCAATGACACTGAGAACCAAACCAGATGTTGACACTTTGTCCATTGATGACTTGTATAATAACCTTAGGGTTTTTGAGCAAGAACTCACAAGTACCTCGAAATCATCTGCAAGTGCTTAAAATGTTGCTTTTGTTTCACACAGCAAGAGCAGCACTAACAAGGTTAAGTCTGGTCATACTGGTGCCTAAATGAACAGCTTACATTTCAAGCAAATGAAATATATGCAAAAGATGAAAAGCTTAAAAGATATAGGAGAATAGGAATGAAAGTTGTAAAAGAAAAAGAACAATTGAAGAAAACAGTAGATTCATGGAAGGATTCTTCTAAAAACCTTTGGAAATTAATTGATTCTGGTATGAGTTCTACTAGTAAAGTTGGCTTAGGGTATGAAATAAAGTCAAACAATGAGGTATTAAGCTATGAGGAAGAAATGAATCGATCTATGTTCAAGTGTACAGCAGAAGACTATATTAACAAACCTTTGTACAGTAGATTTACAAAGACTAATAGTTTCAAAGGAGTTCCACATCCATTAACTAGAGACTACACTCCTAAACCACAAGAGGAAGGAAAATTTGATGATTCTTGTATGTTTATGTAATGGGGACCTAAAAGATAAAATTAGTGGACTCAGATGACAACTCTACTGGAGCATTTACCTGTCAATCAATATGGACAGTTGAGGTTCCTGTGGAATACTCTGAGCACTCTTCTGAAGTCCTGAATCAGAAAAGTATAAGTTGGAACAAGAGATGTCTACGTCTCTAAAAGTCTATAATAAACTAATGAAAAAGTTGTGACTGAATCAAAGAAGTTGATAACCTAGTTGTGCAAACACGTAAAAACTTCTAGGAATACAAATGAAAAATTCAAGGGAATTGAAGTTAAGGTAATAATTGGATTAAAAATGATGGAATGGAGAATTAGGAGAAGGTTACTCTTTATCAAGAAGAAAGTTGTTTTGTTGTGGCAGCCTAAGTTTTTAATCAAAGATTGTGATATTATGAAAAGAAAATGGCAAGAGAGGATGAGTTTAAGAAAACAAAGGGTTTTTATATGGTAACAGGGTGGCAAAACAGTATGGACTAATGCAAACAGGGGTATTTCATGCTGATATCTTTTGTAACCTAGACCAGTACAACTTAATGCTGTTAGGAAAAATGTTAATTCTGTTAGGCCTAATGTTAATACTGGTAGGGTAAATGTTAATTCTATTAGGCATAATGTTAAATCTGTCAGGATTAATGTTAATATTGGTAGATCTAAACAACCAGTACCTACCTGTAACTCAAACAGTTTTAGTCCTGTAAGACCCCAGGTGAATAAGTTTAATCAAATAAGTCATTTTTCTAAATCTTATTCACCTGTGAGAAGACCCATTGATAGAAATACAGCAAAAATGTCTTATTTCAATGCTGTAAAGGGAAATTGGGGCACTACTGTTAAGACCACAGCAGGTTATAATTGGAGAAACTCTAAACTAAACTCCAATTGTGATAGTGGACCAACTTTTATTAGAACTATGAATGCTAAAGGTCCACAAGGCAGACCCAAGCCTGAAAAGGCCTGGGTCCCTAAGAGAACTAATTTTCTTTTCATAGTGCTGGATCATCCATCAAGAACATGAAGGAAGAGATTTATTTGTAGTGTATGCTCAGGGCACATGATGGTAAACAAGGATACTGGATGATTTGAGAATACAAAGGTGGGCCTCTGTTATTTGGAGATTGAATTTCTTGCAGTGCAAGAAACAAAACTAGTGGCTACCTCTACAATAGAAGCTGAATATGTAGCTGCTGCAAGCTGCCGTGGACAAGTGTTGTGGATTCAGAATCAAATGTTGGACTATGGTTTCACTTTTATGAATACCAAAATCCACATTAATAATGAAAGTACAATATGCATTGTGAAGAATCCGGTGTATCAATCCAAGACAAAGCACATCGAGATCAGACACCACTTTATACGGGATTCTTATGAAAAGAAGCTCATTAGGGTGGAAAAAGTTCACACAGACTTCAATGTAGCTGACTTATTGACCAAAGCTTTTGATGAACCAAGGTTTCATTTCTTAGTGGTTAATATTCGTATGATAAATCCATAGCTACATTTAAGGGGAGGCTTAAATGTATAGTTTGTAAATTTAGTCATACTAGATAGTAGACTTAATTATGATAGATTATCTTTATTCTAGTAGTCATAGACCTAGTAGTAATAAGTGTTTTAAAGTCAGTGTGTAGTATATTTTATGTGTGGCTTAACATTTTCAGGTTATACTTGGATTGCATTGGAGCATGGATTAAAGTTGAACTGATGTTTGTGCAAAGTTAATTCTGGGTATTGTCATTTTAATTCTGGTGTTTATAGTTAATCCTGGTACGCTTATTGTTAGTTCTGACAATAAATTATTAATACTGGTTGACCAGATTTAAGTCTGGTAGGCCAATGTTAATCCTGGTAAGCTTGTTGTTAGTTCTGACAATCAATTGTTAATACTGGTTGACCAGACTTAAGTCTGGTAGGCCAATATTAATACTGGTAACTAGTCGTTAGTACTGTTTGGTCTCACAACTTTGACTTTTCTCTAAATATAACCGTTAGAGCAACTTGCGGGGATATTTAAGCGGATAATGATACAAAATTGGATATTTACTGTTTTATCTCACCTACAATAGTTTTCTTCAATAAAAAGGAGCCTATTTTGTCGGAGGGATAATTGAAATTCATTCTTTTTCACATATAAAGTCAATTAGCAGTTCTCAATCTAGTACTAAGTTTACCAAAAACGCGTAACCCAGGTTGATATTACAACAAGAATAACAAACCGTACTACTTACAATGGCTTTCGTACCTAAGCATAATCAGGTGGGATTTCTTAAGAAACCTGAAGGAAGTGCAGGTTTTGAGCAGATAGTTGATTTTCTTAAAGGCACCCACATCAGGTATGCCTTGGATCTTATCACTCAATATCTTGTTTCAGTAATCAAACAGTTTTGGCACATGTCAATGTCATACCAACTGATAATGGGGAACAGAATTAAAAGCCACAAATGATACCATGAATACACAATTTCTATATAGAGACTCTTCATGTTAAAATAACTTAAACTCGCAGATGAAAATGGTATCACTGAGTTAACTAATGCTGAATCGAATCATGGCTCAATTAAAATACTGTGACAAACATAATCAAGTGGGGTTTTTGCGCAAGCCTGATGAAAGTGCAGGGTTTGCAGAGATAGTGGATTTTCTAAGAGGTTCCAACCTCAGGTATGCTTTAACTACTAATCCTACTATCTATGATTCCCTAGTCAAACAGTTTTGGCAGACTGCTACTGCCAACACTCTTGCTGATGGGACTCTAGAATTACACGCAACTATTGATACCATTGTGTATACAATCACTGAGGCATCTATTAGAAATAAGCTTCAATTAGCAGATGCTTCAGGGATTACAATGTTGCCAAACAATGAGATTTTTGAGGGGATGGGGCATATGGGGTATCCTACTGACGGATCTTTTACCTTTTGGAAAAGCTTTTTCACACCCCAATGGAGATTTTTAGTCCACCATATTTTGCATTGTATAAGCTCTAAAAGTGGTGGATGGGATCAATTTGGTAGCAATATTGCTACTGCTTTGATTTGTCTTTCCACTGGCAGAGTTTATAATTTTTCAAAACTAATTTTTGATGGCATGGTGGCAAACTTGAAAAGCAAAACAAAGTTTTTGATGTATCCTCGTTTTCTGCAACTGATTTTGGATATTCAAACGGAAAACAAACACCCTTATCTGGCTGTGACCCTGACCAAAAAGATTTTTGGGAATATGAAAAGGGGTTTTAGAGGGGCACCAAGACCTTTGTTGCCTGCTATGCTGCTTGTTGCTACTACTAATCCAAGTGCAGGTCAAGAACATCCTGATGTGGCTCAATCTCAACCATCATCATCCACAATTCCAGTACCATCTACATCTTCACCACCAGTACAATCTCCACCACCTATAACTGCTCCTATCCCTGCATCTACACCTACACCTATCCCTGAAACTGACCCTGAACCTATGGAGCACACTTTTGAGGAACCATCTCCTGCACACCAACACTTCTCACCCCCACAAGAGCATGCCCAAGGACAGATGACTGTGGATGATTTGCTTCAATTAGTTCCTTAATTAATGACAAGAACTGATAGTCTGGAAAAGGATCTCAAGCAAACCAAGCTGACAATGGGGAGTGCTATTGTGAAGTTGGTCAAGAAGGTGAAGAAGCTAGAAGGTATTTTGAAAAGGAGAAATGAGGTCTTATCAGACTCTGAAGAGGAAGAACCTGAGGCTCAGAGGAGGAAAAGTCAAGATGATCCTCTAGTTTCTTTGGTACAAGGGCTGGTTACTCCTTCTAAGACTACTGTAAATGCTTCAGGGGAGGAACAAGTTGAAGACATAAGCCCTACTACATTAGAAGCAGCTAAAACTCTCTCCAAGGTTGCTTCTCAAAAGCCAAAGTCAATAGATAAGGGAAGGAGGTATAAAAGAAGGAAAGAGACTAATGTTACAGCAACTCCAATCATCAAAATACCAATCACAAAGGTGACCAACGTCCATTTTAATGCTCTATTGCTCACAAAATACCAATCATCTAATGACCATCCACATTACTAGTATCCAATGTTGCAAAAATCGCATTAGTGGGCAAGTTAGTACTGACAGTATTAACAAGTCCATTCCTTCCCCTGATAAAGGCCAAAGAGAAGGAAAAGCTCCTATGATCATTGAAGAAGCTCCTAAGAAGACTAAGGAACAAATTCTACAGGAGGAAGCTAGCCTAGCTGAAGCTATCAGATTGGATTCTTTGGAGAAAGAAGAAAAGGCTAAACAAGTACACTTGGATTCTCTCTTGGCACAAAGAATTGCAGAAGAGGAAGAATTAAATGAGCAACAAAAGCAAAGAAAAGCTCAAGTTTAATTTGAAGCTCAGCATTATACAGATGAAGATTAGGATCTAATTAGAGCAAAGATTGAAGCTAATGCAGAGTTGTCAAAGAGTGTGCTAGGAAGTGACTTACAAGGAGAAGACTTTGCAAATAAGATGGTTGAACTAGTAAATCAAAGGAAGAAACATTTTGCAGAAGAAAGAGCAAGAGCCAAAAGAAATAAGCCCATGACCCAATCACAGCTGAGAACATATATGATGAATTACTTGAAGAATCAGGGGACATGGAAGCTATCTCAGCTGAAGAATTTAAGTTTTGATGAAATAAAAGAAGAATTTGTTAAGCTGGTGAAGCAGGTTGAATCTTTTGCACCTATAAACTTTGAAGCTACAAAAGACAGTCTGAAAAGATTTGGTGAAGAGCTTCAAACAAAGACTTCAAAAAGACTAAAGAGTGATGAAGCAAAAGATGATGAGTCAACTAAGAAGACTGAACAGATGAAAATATATGGCAAGGGAAAATGATTACATACAGACCTAAAAAGGATGATTCTGAAGATCAGAGAAGCTAGTGAGAACAAGATAATTCTGACTTTCATTCAGTATAAAAATCCTATAAATCATGTGCCTGTGGCTATAAAAACCCCAATGTATAGTTACGTATAAGGATCCCATCCAAGCAAGGAGAGAGAGGTGTGTACCAAATTGTTAGGGAAGATAGAACTGATATAGTGTACATAAATTTTGGAGCTATGCTGAAGGATATAACTAGGGATGATCTTACTGAATTATATAGGATTATCATGAATAGATATGGTGTGAATGGACCAGAGGATGAGCTTGAGAAGGTACTTTGGGGATATTTAAAGAATATGTTTAAGGAACCCCTTAGTACAGATCCTATTTGGAGTTCATTAGGTCAACAAAGGATCATAAGTTTAAGATATTATACTACCTGCAGAGTACATTGTTAAACTTAGAGGCATCGGATATTTATTATTGTTACTGGAAGAAAATATCCCCTTTAACTGCTAAGGTATGTAAAGCTAGCTAAGATAAAAAAAAGCTTCAAGGAAAACCAGATGAGGATTGCTACAAACTGTTGAAATGGATGGAGAAGCAAGCTGGCATTAGGAAGTAATGGAGATGAGGAGAACAACACTTGGTGGAGGTGTTATGCACTAACACAACAAATGGTTATCAGTCCACCATGTCTAACAAACATAAGGACTGGCTAGTCCAGGAGCAAACGGCTCTTGGTAAAGACTTCTCAAATCCGTTAATGGCTGACAATTTGCCAAAAATTGTATGGTTATCAACTCACCATATCTGGTTAGTAAAGAGTTGGCTAGCCCACAAGTTTATGGATTGTGGTAAAGGCTGTGGAAAAACCATAACTAGTCCATAAGATTATGGCTTATGGTAAAGACAAATTACAAATCCATATTAGAGAATGTTGACACTTACCAAAAAGTGGAATGGTAATATACCTCACCAAGTTTACATGTACACAGAGTTTCATGGAAAACAATCCACCATGGAATTTACCTTTTTCTAGGTGCCAAAGGATTGACTAGCCCTGAGCAAACGGCTATAGGTAAAGGGCATATCAATCCATTTATTGGCTGTAATGTTTGCCAAAACCATATGGTACTCAACTCACCAATGTTTCATGTACTGAGAGTTGAAATGGTTTTTAGTCGACCATAGACATGCACCTTACTGGTGGCCAAAGGACTGACTACTCTAGAGTAAATGGCTAACTGGTAAAGAGACATCAAATCCATTTAAAGTTTTAATGATTCACCTCTCACAGGAGTTAACATACCTAGAAGTGATGAGAATAGTCTGAAACCATATGATTTGATGTACATATAGTCAATGTTGCTGATATGAAGGGATGCTGAAAAGCTTTAAAGAATAGTTGCTGCAGAGATAAAAAAGAGATGATTTGAAGAATTGCAAATCAAGAATAATTCGAAGAGTTTTATTTACAACATCCTCAAGAAGCTTAAATTGAAGACATTTAAAGAAACTTGAAGTTCACAAGTGAAGATCAAGTTAGGGGAGGATTGTTGGGAAATAGATTGTAAAAGACTTAATACTGGTAGTATAATAGTTAAGTCTGGTAGTAATTATTTAGTTCTGGCAGTACTAAGTTAAGTCTGGCAGTACTAAGATTAATACCTGGTGAGTGGCAAAGTACTATAGTAGTACTGGTCGTATTTAGTTTAAGTCTGATTTATATGAAACAGAGAAATAAGTAATAGTTATCTTAGAGTTATTTTAGAAGATACTTAGGAAAAGGAAATTCATTACCTTTTCACCACGTTTTGTAAAGCCCTGCTAGGGATTTCCGAAACTATGGTGTATAAAATGGAGACCCTAACGGCATAGAGTTTTAGATAGTAATAGAAGCATGAAGCTTAATAGAAATCAATATGCTAATTTAGTATCATTGTTCTTCTTAATTCTTTTGTTAAGATTCCGCATTAACACTTGATATTCATAGTCAGTGTCTCTCACATAGTTGATTTGGATTTATTCAAGTTAGCTATTGTCTTACAAAGGCTATATAGATCCAACACAAGGACCTACACGGTTCATGATAGTTCGGGCAATAGTGGTTTGTAAGCAACTTAGGCAACACATAAACAATAAAACCTCACGTAAAGAACTTGTCCATTTTAAAAGCAAACAATGTTTCTCACCCCAAAGTATAAACCATTTGAAAATAGGTAAAACGTGTGGGCTATGTGAACTCACCCTTAACAAGTGGTGAATCGATAATCAACGAGGAAGAAATAAAGCCGAAAGGTCCTACGCGCGACCTAAATAAATGACGCGTCTTAGGTAAACGAAAGATAACCGAAACTTGTACGACACGCTTTCAAGAGAAAAGACATCCATATGTGTTTGTGCTTTAGTTTGTTTAATAAAGTATGACTAAATAAAATTATAGAGTTTTTCGTCAAGTCTTGGCGTTTATCCAAAAACTACTACTTTTAGAAAGTTTCTATTTTAGGAAAGTTTTTAGTTTCAAGACGTTAATACCGTCCCCTATATTTGTTAAGTTTCCATATTATCAAATGCGCTAACTAACCATAATCGCTTAACTTCCAAGTCCGATCCGCTAAATTTTACCAAACTTACTATTTTTAGTAACTTTATCGCCTTTCCTAAAATATGTAAATGACGTCTTTAAATGATACAAATCAATATATATGTGTTACTATATGTTTCGCTAGAGTTTAGAAAGTCCAAAAATGTCCGAAAGTGTCCGAATACCCTTTTTACTATTCACATCAGCACACTATTCATTGGGTTTTGCCGAAAAATGTTTCAAGTTTCATTTGGCTATAACTTGGCCGTTTTAAGTCCGATTTTAAAGTGCGATATGTGAAAAACTATCTACTCGAAACAAGCTCTTCAAAAACTACTTTTACGCCTAATGAAAACATTTTTAGGTCGCTCAAAACCTCAAAACAAATTTGGGACAGCAAGCTCTTTTTGTCAAAAACGCAACCAAAATCCACCCAAACTTCACAATAGTGCCTAGTCTAGCCTAATCTCCGTTCACAACTAATCCACCACAAAACCACACCTAAATCTAACCTAATCCCCTTCATTTCTATTGTTGCAACCCACTTTTCAACTCTCCTCACCATAACTTATAAAACAACAAACATAATACTTCCATTTTTATAAAAGTTGTCAAGATGTTTTATCATTTCTTTTTATAAAAGTAACACAAACACATGGACTCTTAATCTTGAACAATACTCATAAGAATCAAAGAAATGAAACAAGAGGTGACCAAGAAATACTTACAAGAATGAAGGAAACAAGTAGAAGTCACAAGATCTACACCCAAGATGACTAGATCTATAAACCCACTTATAAAATTAGAAACCCTAATTTTATAATCTTGAGAAAACCTTGAAAATCAACCAACCAATACTTGGATCTACCTTAGAAACCCTTGGAAATGAACTTGGAATGTTTGGATCTTGAAGAAAATCAAAAGTTATGGATGTGTTTGTGTGTGTGCTTGATGCCGTGACCCAAAGGGAAGAAAGAAAGAGCAGAAATTTTTTTGTGAGGCTATGTTTAAGTGAAATGACCTAGAAGTGTTATAAGGAGGGTTTATATAGGGAAGAACTAGGGTTTTTAAGGGTTAAGTGTACCCACATGTGACCAACACACACCAAGAGTGTGTGTGTTGGTGGTTTCGGCCGAACTAACCCCCAAGGACCCAAGTGGGTTCAATTTTTGCATCATGGCTCATCTTATGGATACTAGTTGGTCAAATTGAAAGTCAACCTCTTACACAATGTAAGAGATCACATGAGAATGTTAAGCTAGTGAGTTGTGCATGAGAGTGACCTTCTCATAAGTCACTTTCTCATCTAGCATGCACACATGGGTGGGGCTTTCAAAATAAGATGCCATTTTATTAATTTAGGATGCATGGTGACATTGTTGTGGTTTTAGGCGTCCAATATGACAACCAAAGGGAGGTGAACGAAATTTTTGACATTTCAATGCTTGACGGACGATAACTCGAGTTTACACGAAAAGATTGCGGGTTTTCGGGGTTCCGTTTGGTCAAAAACGCGAAAAACGCAATTTAAAAGATAAAACCCTAAAATTAATATCGGAAGTGATTAAAAATCACGAACACTTAGAAAAGTTAAAATATCTCATATAAGGCCTAATTTAATTCCGATACCGGGACGTGCCCGATGACGTTTTTCAGATTTACGCATTTTAACTTCCCGATAAACTGTCAGATTCAAACGTAACGTATAAAAGTCAAAAGTAATGATCGGAAAAGTTTAAAAATATTGACCTGGAATTTACGGGGTGTGAAATAGATAGAGAAACATTTTTGACTGGTAAATTTTTAGGAAAACGCCTAAAAGCCTAAATGTTATAAAATTAACTAACTACACTGGTTAGTTAAATCACGTGTAACCCTTTGCTTACTCTCACTATAAGAGTAAGATCCCCTAGAAAAGCCTGTTGAGCCATTCCTGTCTTTTTCACACCATATGTCTATTTCGTTACACCTTTACACCTTAGCCCTACCTGTGTAGATTAGGATCCCTACTTTAATCAAGTTCTAGTTGTTTTTTGTGAAAGTTTTGTATTTTTCCCATGTCAAAGTAAATTTTTCTAACTCCATTAGTCGGGAAATTGACAATGCAATGGAAAAATAAATAGCTAATGTATATTTGCGCTGACTTATCGCTAAAATAAGAGAATTTAAAAGAAAAAAAAAAAAAAAAAGATTATGAAAAATGTCCACGGAGATGAATTTTTGAAAGGAAAAATAATCCGGATGAATTATGATTGTGAAGACGTGAAATTTACAACCCGAGGTTTAATGGTTATAAAAAAAATGAAAAAATATAAGAATGAATCAAAAAGAAAGAAGGCATGATTGATAGTCGTTCGCCTAAACTTAAACATTATGAAATACTTAGAAAGTATCAATTATTCCGTTTGGTATAAGGATAAAAATCACAACGATGTATAGTTTGTATAAACTTGCCGATAGCACCACTTTTGTAAAAGATGTAACTTTTGGATGTTCGGAAGTTGACCGTATATGGGAACGCCAACATAGGTTGTCTTTGTCATTATCTATGATCCGAGGTGTTTTGTTATATGTCGATCCTTTATCATTGAACGATCAGGGAAAAAGTGACTTGGCGAACTACCATTATTTGTTTAAGCTTAATCTATTTGTTTTGTGAATTTTATTTAACAACAATTTGCTTCTCATTCCTAGCAATTAACCCTAGGTTAAACTCGAACGAGGTTGAGATCGAGTCAATGTCTATTCTGTCGTTATGGCCATGTATGCGTGATTCAGCCACCTTGTTGGTTTATTACTTTTGGTGAAAACTAGAAGATCCCTACACTATATCATTCTTCATCCTAACCCTTGGTTGAACTCAAATAAGGATGTGATCGAACACACATGTCTTATTTATTCGATATGGGTCGTGTAATGGTGCTTCATCTGCCGTTGTTGGTGGTGGTAATATCAGTGAAAGGATTGTTAGAATGATCCCATTAACCATTAGCCTTACATAAAAACCCAATTTACCTTTTGACTTGTTTCTCCTTAGCTCTAGTGGTGGAGATGTGTATCCTTGCCAAGCTTATGATACGAAGCTAATCATGACCGAGCAAATGAGCGTACCACTTAAATGTTACACCCTAGATTAGTTGAGTGATCTGAGTGTTTTCATTTCCATATTTCGTGAGGTGCTTGGTCTTGTACAGGTGATTAAAACAAAAGAAGTGCTTAAACGGAAAAATCCTTGACTTCGGTTAGGATACATTTTCAATATAATCTAGAGTCTACTTGAGGACAAGTAGGATTCAAGTGGGGGGATATTTGATGACATCAAATAACGTCACATTTATACCATCATTTATCCCGAATAAGTTACCCATTTTTATATAATTATTGCAAGAATTTGTACTTAATTGCTTAAAAGTGTTATTTGCAGTAATTGAGGAGTGATTTGTGAAGACATGCTAAAAGGCGCATATTTTGGAGCTAAAACGAAGATATTTGAAGATTGCTAAATTCTGACCAATACGCCGTATCCAGGAAAAGAGATACGGCGTATCAGCGCCAAGTCTTCACAAGAAAACGCGTTCAACCAATTCCCAATACGGCGTATTCACCTTCTGCCATACGCCGTATCCATCAAGATAACTATTCAGAGATACGAAGATATTTATATTTTGGGAATGAATATCATATTGATCTTAAACTTTGCGCGCACTCCAAGGGATACACCCCAATACGCCGTATTGGCCTAGCCCAATACGGCGTATCCAGCCTTTTTCAGAGACTATAAATAGAAGACTCAAAAATGAGTTTTCAGTGTGCAAAATCATATTCTTCATACCATACACATAAAAGACGATTTTCTAAAGAAAAGAAGAGCAACAAAGGTCAAGCATCGATCACGATTCCATAGAAGACACCGTGTAATTCCTATACTCTTGTAATCATTTAATTTTTGGTATCGTTCGGTAAAACGTTTAGTTTACCTTGGTTATTTGATCACGCTTGTATAATTACAATGGTTATGGGCTAATACCCTTGGGTATTAGCCATCTTAATGAAGATTTAATGTTTGGTTTGTTTTAAAATCGATTTTCTTAATTTATCGTTGAAAGTTTAATTATGTTTATCACATGATACTTGTCTACGTGTTTGAATATGCGACCTATCATTCAACTGGGTCTAGTTACGCCTAACAAGTGAGCTAGATACTGGGATAGCTCTCCATATCGTGTTTTATATTACTGGACCAATAGGATTACAAATAACATTCTGTCTTTGTCTTTAAATTAAGAGCTTAGTTGGACCGGTAGGTGACCCGTAATGTTTCAACAAGTATGTTCTTGATTAATTGATAAAGATTTGAATAGTGGACTACCAGTATATAAAATACCGTCAAACAGTAAGTGGGTAAAGTCCCGATGGGATAGGGTTTATCAAGATCACCATTGCTATAATCCATAGATAGATTATAATTAAACTAAAAGGATGCTTTATGCGAACACGTTAATTGTGACAGGATTCAACGTGTCTAGGTCTTAGGATGATGTACCGCCTATGTCTTAAGAATGATATATGCCGCTTCGAGATAAGAAATCATTGCACTAAATAAACAAACCAGTAGTTAAGCAAATTTAATATGGCTAATACAGTTTTTATTATTTTTCTTGTACCGCTCTTTTATCTTCTGATTGTTTTCTTGCATGTTTATTGTGTTTAGAATTGATTATTGTCACCATAAAACATGTGCCAGTCTCTTAGGCTGAAAACCCCTCCATCTATCGTTAGAAGCGTATATAGCATAGGTTTAACAAGTAATTAGAATTAACTTAAGCAAAAGTAATTAAAATACTGATAGATTATAAGGTTAACGACCTCGCTCTTAGTGTTCAACACCCTACTTACCGCGAAACTCCACCCTATTGGGTACACTGCCCGTTAAAGTGTTGTTTTAAGATAAGTTGGCTAAATATAAATTTAAAACTTGGTAACCAATAAATTAACCCTACACAACATCACATCATAGTCCAGATGAATTTTATGGTTTTATGTATGACACGGATGATGATGCTAGTATAAGTGGAAAGTCGTGTGAGCATTTTGGTCGGGATTGGCTTGAGAAAGATTCACCAGGTACTGAAGTTGATTGGCAAGATGATCCTTTACAAGAAACTGAAGACTTATTTGTTAGGTTAGACCAATCAATTCAGGTTGTGGTTGTTCAAAACAATTTTCAACTGGATACGAATATCGACCTTTGCCACTCAGAACAACGTATTGTCCTAGAGGTCCTAAACAACATATAAGCTCTTCCAAAACAAACGCGTATTCTGCATGCGTAGTCAATACGTCGTACTGACCTTCAACAAACAATACGGCGTATTTAAATTAATTGAATACGGCGTATTGATCATCTGATACAGTAACAGTGTTTTGAATTCGATTTCCTGTTTTAAGTGTTCTCTCTCCTAAGGGCACATCCTACAGATCATTTGTACTTATTTTCAGGAATTCAATTGACAATGACAGAACTAAACGACTATATCTCTGTTACCCAAAAAACTACATCTCTAATGATAACGAAGGGAGAATGATCGAGAGAAATTTTGTTGAGATACAAGGAACATTTTTGATCAAGATACGAGATAATGCTTTCAATGAGGCAATTGGAGAAAACGTTTTAGCCATAATAAATTTCTGAAGTATTGGGCCCAATCAAAATTAATGGGTATTACTAAAACCATCTTCATAGGCTTAACATCTTCCCTATTTCCCTCCCAGGTGCCGCAGGTGAATGGTTTAGAAAGGATTGTATAGGCTCAGTTACTACTTGGGAATATTTGGTAGAAAAGATCGTTCAAAAATTCTACCAACTTACCGATCATAATGAAGAAATAGAAGCTGAGGAGGATGATGACCCCGACGATATTACTAACATCTTCAAGATCGAAGGCAATCTATTTGACTACGAGACACCCTTGTGTAAAGCATTCAACGACTACAAGTACCTCCTTAAAATTGACACGAATCTGTTTACTTTTGATATCCAAGGAATTGGGACCTACGAGGAATATGAGTTGAATAATCCTGTGACAAGGGATCTTGAGGAACCATGGTCGGATAACGGGGTGCCACATCAACTATGTGATCATATATGTGAATATCGCTTTAAGAATGGAATAAACAAATGGCCCACGTGTAGTTCAGATATTGATGGGTTTTGTAACAGCGGAGAACTACCTGGGATGGTTCGGGTCAGAAGCATGACTTATTTCCAGGATCACAAGTGGTATGATGAATTAGCTGATGGGAAATTAAAAGCAGAAACCTTAATGCATAAAGTAAAAGTTGAAGAATCACAGGGAAATGTGACTCCCGGTGTGATGAAATTCTGTGCATGGTTGATAAATAGTTTTGGAAACTTCTACAAACTAAACTTATGTGCTAGTAAAGCTACAAGAATGTTGGTGGAAGATTAATGCTCATGAAGTCGCACCATTCACTCGTTTGGAAAGTTATGGGCAGAGACCATATGCAAACTTCAAAACTGAAAAGGCTCATGACCCTTATCTTGAGATTAATAATATCTTTGGTAGGAATTATGACACAAGCAACACCGATAATACTCAAGACAATCAAGAGAATGAAGAACGCAGGGATGATCCCGCTCTTGAACCATCAGTTTGCAAAATCAGGAGATTCGAGATGATGAAGTACTCATTCAATGCTGACGAAGAGTACATTGCCATAAAGGAGTCCGAGTACCTCAACTACCCAGAGGACAACCTCGACGCTTATCGAGGACTTTTACGTATCATTGATGAGGGATGGGTCATGGAAACACCCGGTGAAGAATGAATGAAGAGGAAAGGAAAAAGTCGAACTTAACGACTAGCTGAAAAAAAGTACTTCTCAGGAGACAACCCGGTCATTTTTAAATTGTTTGAATTGTTTTACATTATTTTCAAGAGTCTGTCTTCCTAGAGACTCCATATGGCGTATCGAATCCCTCTAGATACGGCGTATGGATGTGTCTGGATGTTATCAGTCTATAATGTAATTTCAGTACTTTAAAATTTTTAATTGTTTTTACATGAACCATACGGCATATCCTAGGATTTAGGATACGGCGTATTAATCCTTGTACAGTTGTGTGTTTAATTGTTTTCCTGCATTGTAACCATTGTATAACCGAGATAGGAATTGCACTTTTGTCTTCTAAACTTTTATGCAGGACCTTGCTATAAGGAAAATTGACGATATGGAATACTCTGAAAAAGACGTGTGTTGAACTCGTACGAGCATTCTGAAGCCTCGTCAACACACTTTTACTCAAGAACTCAAATTGGAAAATCATCCCGAGCAGCATATCAAGGGAGTTCCTCGTTCTAATTCAATTTCCTATTTTCTTTATCTGTTTTATCTATACAACGAGGACGTTATATAATTTAAGTGGGGGATGGACAATTAGAACGCCTACTTGTCCTTTCTTTTACAAATAATATGCTATATGCTTACATTATGCCAAATTAAAAAAAAATTCTAGCGTAACTTTTGTAAAAAATACTAGTTACATGATCCCGCGCACTATAACCCTTATTGCTAAATTGTGAGAATTAAGCCTATTCCGTTTCCATACGTTTACTAAAAATTCCACAAAAATATGAGTGTGTCGGTGATGTAGTAGACTTTAGAACTTGGCTTGGTATATCACTTGAGATCTGATGAGTACTATGGAATTAGATGGAGAAACATTTTTAACTGATAAATTTCTAAGAATACACCAAAAAGCTTAAATGTTGTAAAATTAACTAGCTACACTGGTTAGTTAAATGCCGTGTAACTCCCTTTGCTTACTCCCTACATTAAAGAGTAAGATAATCCCCTAGAAAAATACTGTGAAGACCATTCCTGTCTTTTTCACACCATATGTCTATTTCGTTACACCTTAGCCTACCCTGTAGATTAAGCCTACTTAATCAAAGTTGCTAGTTGCTTTTGTGTAAAGTTTTGTATTTTCCTTATAGTCAAGAGAGAAATTTTCTCTATCTCCCGGTATAGGTTCAGGAATTTACATAATTGCAAAAGGGAAAACATAAGTAGCTCGTTCTTTTTATCTACTTTTCGCGAGTTATTAATTATGTCCCAAAAGCTGAAGTATTTTATAAAGGAAAAATTATCCGAAAAAATTATGATTGTGAAGACGGTGAAATTGCACCGAGGATTATGTTTAAAAAATGAAAAATGCATCAAAAAAGAGAAGGAAGATTTATAGTCGGTTTACTAAACTTAAACCGATGAAATTCTTGGTAGGATTGATTATTCATGGATAAAAATCAACGATGTATAGTTTTGTATTAATTGGCCGATATCACCACTTTCGTAAAAGTATGTAACTTTAGGATGTAAGGGAAGTTGACCGTTATGGGAATGCCAACTTAGCTTGTCTTTGTCATTTCTATGATCGAGGCATTTGTATATATTCAAGTCTTTATCACGGAATGGTTAGGAAAAGTTACTAGCAACTACCTTATTTAAGCTTAATCTATTTGTTTTGTAAATTTTATTTAACAACAATTTGTTTCCCATTCCTAGCAATTAACCTTAGGTTTTACTCAACACGTTGGTTGTCATTGGGTCATGCAATGTCTATATCCATCTTAACTGCCATGTATGCGTGATTATAGCCTCCTTGTTGGATTATTTACTTTTGGTGAAAACTAAAGATCCCCTATCAATATCGTTCATCATCATTACCCTTGGTTAAACATCGAATGAGGATGTGAATGAATCACACATATCTTTCCGTCCGTTATGCCATGTATGAGTGTACTTCTCTGCCTTGTTGTGTGGTACTATCTGGTTGAAAGATTGTTAGATTTATCCACCTAAGCCTTATAAATTAAAAACCCAATTTACCTTCTAACTTGTGGTGGTAATGTGTATCCTTGCCAAGCATATGATACGAAACTAATCACGACCAATAAAATGAGCGTACCAATTAAATGTTACACCCTAGATTAGTTGAGTAATCTTAGTGTTTTCATTTTCATATTTCGTGAGGTGCTTGGTCTTGTACAGGGGATTAAAACAAAAGAAGTGCTTAAACGGAAAAATCCTTGACTTCGGTTGGGATACATTTTCAATATAATCTAGAGTCTACTTGAGGATAAGTAGGATTCAAGTGGGGGGATATTTGACGACATCAAATAACGTCATATTTATACCATCATTTATCTCGAATAAGTTTCCGTATTTTATAAAATCTATTGCAAGAATTTGTACTTAATTGCTTAAAAGTGTTATTTGCAGTAATTAAGGAGTGATTTGTGAAGACATGCTAAAAGGCACATATTTTGGAGCTAAAACGAAGACATTTGAATATATCCTATTTCTGACCAATACGCCATATCCACTAAAAGAGATATGGTGTATCAACGCTAACTCTTCACAAGAAAACGCGTATAAATAATTCCCAATATGGCGTATTCATCTTCTGCCATACGCCGTATCCAGCTGGATAGACATTGAAGATACGGAGATATTATTATTTTAGGAATGAATATTGTATTGATTTTAAACTTTGTGCACACTCCAAGGGAAACATCCCAATATGCCGTATTGGCCTAGCCCAATACGGCATATCCAGCCTTTTTCAGATACTATAAATAGAAGACTCAAAAATGAGTTTTCATTGTGCAAAATCATATTCTTCATACCATACACATAAAAGACGATTTTCTGAAGAAAAGAAGAGCAACCAAAGGTCAAGTATTGATCGCGATTCCATACAAGACACCGTGTAATTCTTATACTCTTGTAATCATTTAATTTTTGGTATCGCTCGGTAAAACGTTTAGTTTACCTAGTTATTTGGAACACGCATGCACAGAAAGAATTACAATGGTTTATGGGCCAATCCTCTTGGTATATAGCCAACTTAATGAAGATTTAATGTTTGGTTTGTTTTAATATCGATTTTCTTAATTTATCGTTGAAATTTTAATTATGTTTATCACATGATACTTGTTTACGTGTTTGAATATGTGACCTATCATTCAACTAGTTCTAGTTACGCCTAACAACAGCCGAGCAAGATACCTAGGATAGCCCTCCATATCGTGTATTATATTACTGGACAATAAGGATCACAAACTACCATTCTCCTTTGTCTTTAAATTAAGAGCTTAATTAGGACCGGACAGGTGACCCATAATGTTTAAACAAGTATGTTCTTAGATTCATTGTAAAGATTTAAATGGTGGATCTACAATATATTAAAATACCGCAAACAGTAACAGGAAAGTCACGATGCAATGGTTACAAGATCAACCTTTGCTTTAATACCCTAGATATGATTAAAATTAACTAAAATGAAGGCTTATGCGATACTTAATTGTGACAGGATTCAACGTGTCTAGGTCTTAGGATGATGTCCTGCCTACGTCTTAAGAATGATATGCCACTTCGAGATAAGAAATCATTGCACCAAATAAACAAACAATATTTAATTTGATTTAATATGGCTAATACAGTTTTCTATCATTTGGCTTGTATCGCTCTTTTATCTTCTTATTGTTTTCTTGCATGTTTATTATGTTTAGAATTGATTATTGTCACCATAAAACCTGTGTTAGTCTCTCAGGCTAAAAACCCCCAACTATTAGAAAACGTACATGTCATAGGTTTAACAAGTAATTAGAATCAACTTAAGTAGAGTAATTAAAATAATGATAGATTATAAGGTTAACGACCTCGTTCTTAGTGTTCGACACCCTACTTACCACGAAACTCCACCCGATCGGGTACACTGCCCGTTAAACTGTTGTTTTAGGATAAGTCGGCTAAATATAAATTTAAAACTTGGTAATCAATAAATTGACCCTACACGACAGCACATCAAAAAGCTTGGGTCAAAAACTAAGCAAATGGGTGGTATTTATAGAAAACCCAAAACTTGGCCGTCAAGGTGCTACGGATCCAGGATGGTGGATCCGTCTGCCTTTTAGGTGGATATGTGGGTCGCACGGTTCAATTTCAAAATTGTTAAAATGCTTTTCAAATCTTTTTTTAAATCTTTTGCTTAGATCTTTATTGTACTTATAAAATCTGATTAGATATTGTTTTAGAAGGGAAATCAAGTTTAACATTAAAATGGTAAGATTTGCTATATTAGAATAGATCTTGTAAGATTTGTTTCTAACACACAGGTTAAGCAAAAAAAAAAAGAAAGAAATAAGTTAGTTTTGTCTTTATCCCCTAATTATTTTTGTACCAATTATCTAATAAGAGATAGACATGTTTGATCTTCAAGATTGGTTCCAAATATGTTGATTTCATTCTAGAAGGAAGGATCATGTGTTATTAGTTCAAACCAAGTCTAATTAAGTTTTATCCTATTCTATATTGTGATTAATTACTTATTAAGTGTAAGTCAACTTACAAAGGTTGGTTTATTAATTAGGTTGATCATAATACAACTTAACAAACATATTCATACCTTTAGTTGAAGCATGAGTAGACTCAAGACGTCGAGAGGTGTTGATGAATGTATGCGTTGATGAGTTATGGTCACGAGTACATGCACATTAATACTTTATGTATACAAGTTTACTTGTTTGTCGTTATAAAAACCAAAGGACTTGTTTAGTTTAAATATCATAATATTTGCACTAACAATCTCCCCCTTTTTGATGATGACAAATATGTAAACTTGTAACACAGTAAAATTTAAAAGTTACTCATTTACACTTCTTTCTCCCTATTTTGTCAAAACAAAAAGGTGTATGCTCTTGATATGTGTAAAATACACATATCCGTTTGTACCTAAAATAACCCAATTAAACCCAAAACAGACCAAAAATGGCAAAAATATGCTTGTATTTGTGTTTTGAGTGTGCCATGTACGGATAACGTCCAAAAATCACAAGAAAAACAAACAAAACAAGCAAACACGGACACGAGAATCAGAAGAGTACAAAGCGAATCCAAAAGAAGCCAAAGCTTAGCCAATTTTCATCTTTCAAAGACCAATATTGCAAATCCCAAAAGTTTCTTTATACCTTAAAAAGAGAAATCAAAGAGAGGGGTCCAAATGTGCAACCCTTCCACACTCCAACAGTTTTTAAACTGTCGAAAAACGAAGCGGACCACTTCTCCTTATATCATCGTCTCTCCCATATTCACCCCCATGGTAAAGGGCAAATCAAAATTAGAGGGTGCGTTGGTCAATTCAAGGAAGCACAAGCACAAATGAAGGGTCAAATTAGTCTAATCAAGAGGATACTTATCCTAGCCCAAGCTCAAAGGCCACGAAATCAAAGAAAGAAGCACAAGTTTATGTGGGTTTTTGTGCTAAATCACTCACAAAACTAACACAAACGTCACATCAAGGGAATGACACGCTGGCAATCCTCAGGTGTCCACATCTTGATCAAACGGCCACAATTGATGATCAAATGATTGATTAAATGAATGGCAGAGATTGAAAGATTGAAAAGCAGGGCTAGAGGTCCTAGAAGCTTCAGCTGGGCACTATAAAAAGACCTCACTTCTCACACACACATCATCTAGTTTTTGAATCCGTTTTTATCTAGTCTTTTCTTTTTATCTAGTTTTTAGTAATTTTGTTAAATTCGTATTTTAATTTTATGTAATTTTCCTTTTTCAAGTAATGTAGATAATGTTTAGGATCAAGTAGCATAACTAATAGATAAAGTGCTAAAAGAATAAAATCAGAAAATCCGCATTTATACATCTGCTAGGGACGGATCTACAAAATCACTGACTGATCCCACCATTCTTTGGATCAGTTGGTCGCAAGAACTCTCAAAATAGGCAGAACCCAATTTGTAGCCAATAATCCAAAAGCACTTAGCATGTAAACACTATAGATCATGAACAATTAGCAAGTAAGGTATTTTTCCAAAAAGGATAACAAAACCATTCATGAAAGATGTTAAGCATCATGATAGAAAGTGTCAAAAATAATAATCTCACATAGTAAGATAGCAAAATTATTGATTATGATATCAAAAGTACATATAGTATGAATACATATAGTAACAGAAATCATAAAAGAGATCATGATAGCATGGAATACATATAGTAAATATATATCGTGGGAACATTGAATTCATGTCATTAGGTATGGGAGTACCCTAAATTATGACATTTTTTAACAAAAGTTGGAAACTAGAGCAAAAATGCAATTCTATTAAAAAAAAAATAAAAACTAGATACAAAGAACCAAGACACATGCAATGATGACTAAGACTCAAATTGACACCAAATTTATCCCAACAAATCACCCAACTTTAATAAACGGAACATAATTTCGATTATCAGTTTGACACACCATTTTAAGATGAACGAGCTTCATCCAAGAAGATCATATCGTATAAGGAGTACTACATATTTTAGAATGAACATGTTCCTTTAGAGAAATCATTATCTACCAAAGATGATGATTTGAGTTCGGATAGACTTTTCGCAAGGTTGTAATGAAGATTCCTAAAATCCTCTAATGGTTTTCTTTTGTTAAGCAATATTTATACTTTATCATGTGTGCGTTTCTAGTAAAAAACATGTGTAAGACTTTCGTCGAAATAAATGTTATGATAAGTGATGTGGAAAAAATAGATATGAATACCGTATGTGCTTGATTTTAGGTTGAGAAGAAATATTCTAAGTTTGTTCTTAGAAGAGCAATAATAATAATAGTAAAATAAAAATTATGACATGTAAAAGTAAATTGATGTCAATAATATTTTAATACGTCATATCAAAATATATACTCGAAAGTAGTTCTATTATGACAAGAATAAATATAGTGAAAAATGATATGCATCTAGATGTAAATAAAAACAATTCCATATAATGGAAAGTGGGGAAGGATGAGCAAGGACGAAGAGGGAAGGTGTTGAGCTAAGGTTTGCAAAGACGGTTAGAATAATATATCGTTTGCACTAATAGTGACAAGAGCGATTGGATTGCATGTGATCCTAGTGTAACAAGTACATTGTTGGTTGTCAATGTTGATGAACAAAGGTGGATATGTAAGATTAGGTGGTAGTTCTTTCATAGTGAAAAGAGAGTGAAAGACACAACAATGTGGTGACTCAATAACACTTGAAGATTGAGTATCTTTCTAAAGTTTCTTCACTTGCTATAAGTGAAACAACTAAAAAGACCCAATTGTGAAAAATGAAAGGATCACTTGTAATGGTTATTGGATAAGTGTGAAATGTTCTTGAGGAGATAATTTCTTTGGCATGGGAGTTTGCAAGTGAGGACCAATATTTGTTGGTAAAGGTGATGATGTTCTTCAAGTGAAGATTGTGTAGTTATACGTTTTGAGTATTATGTTTGTGAGGATTGAAGTTTGTCAAACTAACTATTACTATCAAGAGTAAGGTATAGTTGCAAGGTTTGAGTGTATGGTTGAAGTGTTTCTTACGAGGTTTGGGTATGTAAAACTAATCATCACTATTAAGAGTGAAGTGTAGTAATGGGGTTTTTAAGTGATGGTTGACGCAAGGGTTGAAGGTTCTAGTAACGAGGCTAATATTTAAAGAATGATGTGCTCTTGTCAAGAAGAGGTATTGATGCTAGATAGTGATATTAGGGTAGAAGACTAGAACCAATTTTGGTTTAGGTGAATGTTGTGTACTTATGTGTTAGAATAAAAGTTGAGTGTTATTGTGAGTTGGTTTCTAGTGGATAAGAATTACATTTGTGAATTCTTGAGAATATGCAAATGTGGTGTACTAGTGTGTTAGGGTAGGAGACAAGAACCAAATCGGTTTGTGTGAACGAGGTGTACTTGTGTTGTGGAAAAAGAAATAAGTGTTCTTATGTAAAAAGAAATGAGTGTTCTTGTTTGAGGAGGTATTAGGCCTAATATTGAAGTTAGGGTAAGAGCCAAGTTACGATCTTGGTTACCAATTTGGTTTGTGTGAACGAGGTGTACATGTGCGATGGAAAACGAAATGAGTCCGTAGGGTAAATGTTTGTTTGAATTGGTTTCTAGGGAATAAGAATCACATTTGTGAGTTCTAAAGAATATTTGGTGAGAGAATATATGTGAACGAGTGTGTTTTCCCTCCCACTTAATTCGTGCTCATCCGGACATAATGTGTCGAATAATAAAAATAAATAAAGAAGAAAACAAAAGATGACGGAACCAATAAGTATGGTTAGCATACGACTATCTTCAACCATGAAGTTACATAGCTCTTCTCAAGCATTGCTAATGTTCATAGAACAATCACATGATGAGGTATGATGTTATCTTAAAGGTGGTAGCGGAAATGGTGGAGAGAAGATCTAAGCCATCTATATAGTGGTAGAGGTGTGATTTAGATTTTCGTGTAATTAGTTAGGTATGAAAAATGAGTGATATAACCGTTTATAGTTAAGGAGCGGATCTCTAAAGATATGAGACGGTTGATATAGTAACAAAGGAGTGGGAACGAGTTACTATGGGGAGTTTTGAGTATTTGACCACTTACGACGAGGGACGAAAAACGTGTTTCATGAAGAAAAGAATCAAGTAAATAAATAAGGTCAACAAGGGACAACATAGCATTTTTTAGCAAGCTTGTCTAAAGATGTACACATATATGTTTTCCACTAAGATTATTTTCTCATAATTTCATTTCATTTCAAAAAAATAAACACACACTTGTGTGTGTGTCTTTGGTCGTCCGCCACTACACCACCATAACCACCACATATTTTCCAACTTTGATCGAGAACATGATATTCCGGGTTGATGCGAGTGTTTGGGTGTTCATTTAAACAACGTTTGGGTTGTCTGGTTCGTGTCGAAATCTACAAATTTGAAGATTTTCTTGTAAGTTTTCAAATTTAAATTTCGTTTGTCCTTTTGGGTTTATTTTGATGCATAGATGTTAGTTGTACAGGTTGATCTTCGTGAAAATTGATTTTGGAAAGCGAAATGAATAAAAAAGAGGGTGTTTGGTTCGTGTGTTGTAAAAAGGAAAAAGAGGGTTTTTGTAGTTTTGATGTTGTGGTCGTGATGGTTAAATATTATATAATGCTAGAATGCTTATTTTTAATAGTAGCTTGTATAGCTTATTCGGGCTTATTTTAAGCTATTTCTTGGCTTATTTTGGGCTTTTATGCCACGAACCATTCCCAAAATCACTAGGAAAGTGATTTTGATTATTTTTGTGTTATGAAGAATGTTGTGGACTATTTTTGAGGCTTATGGTAGTAACCAAATGCGATGCGTAGCTTATTAGCTTATTTTCAAGCTTAATATCGTATTTTTGAGCTATTGGACTCACGGCCTAATAAGTCTATTTAAGTCGCGGCTTAATGGGAGGGCTTATTATGGTCCGGATTATTTTTTACTTATTGGTATAAGCTTATGTATGTAAATGGACCTTGGTTTTGGACTTGGATTGTATTTTGGACTTATAAATATCTTAATGGACCCTTGTTGGGCCTTAAAGCCCAATAAGCGATATTTAGTCATTATGAGAGTTTTGTTAGACTTTTTAAAGTGAAAATATATTTACAAAGTGATATTGAATGATATTTTGGGAAAAACGTTGTAGTAAACGTTAAAGATTGAGATTTTGGAATTTTGTCGAAATGTGTCGAATTTATGAAAAGTGTTGAAAATACGGTTTAAAACCTTGGAAAACGTTTTATGAGGTACGGGTCATGTCGAAAATTACGTAATAAAAAGTTTATACTAAAAATTTTCTAACAAAACCATGATTTTTGAATTTTAAATAATAAATATTATTTTTATATTTTATTTTATTTAATAAATTCAAAAAAGACGAAACAATATATTTTTTCTCAAACTTCTCTATGCTGTTTATATGAGTGAAAAGTTAATTTGCTACCGAATTAGATTATTTTGAAGTGACTAAGGTTTACCGAATGGACTTGTCGAGATATATTTATAATTATTAATTATAAATATATATTTATATTACTTATCTATTTTCTCTAAATAGTATAAGTATGTATTATCGGGGAATGAGATTGATATGATTGTGGAAATACGTAGTCAACCATCACACCACTAAATTGTTTTGGGTAATTGTACAACGCGTCTAAACTCTATGCATCAAACATGAAGATTGTTTTGGAATTGGATGATTAAATTGGGACATTAACTGGACTAGGTCGTGTGCGGGCGTCGTTGCATTTGCTTGTGTGATTGAGATTTGGTTGCTAAAGACTTGCTTGAGGTGAGTTCTTGTAGCCCCACTTTTTACTGTTTTTCCATTGGGGGAAATGATACTCAAATGTGTTTTGAAATGTTTTGAATTGATCTGTGCAAAATGTGGTTTTGTTTTTGGGACAAGTTATGTGCTTATGACTGCTATGTGAATATTATGTGTTGTATAATTGTTTGAGGCGAATGGGTACGCCTACCCAGTATTTGTGTGATTATTAGAGCGGATGGGTACGCCTACCCAGGTTTGTGTGTGGTCCTGTCCTAATTTTAGTGCTCCAGCTGGTAGGCCCTTTAGGTGCGTAAGTGACATATGGTTATTGATTAGTGGTGATGCTAAGGTTGTTTGCATATATTCACTGTCATATAGCACTATTGTCCACTGTCTGAAATATTGGCACAACTTTTGGGTTTAAGGTCAAACCTACAAGCTCACCAACATTATTGTTGACGTTTTCGAGTATCATTTTCAAGTGAAGTGAAAGAAGAATAGTTGGGTGATTGTAATAGCAGAATTAGAAGTATCCCGAGTGGATTTTTATGTGAAGTCTTGCTTGCTTATTGTTTGATTCTAGTATTTGGATGATTTGTAATAAGTTTGGATTTTGACCCCTGTGAGGGCATTGGAATAATTGTAAGAGATTGTGGATTTTAGTTGCGATTTGGGACATCACACGAGTTTGTTTGAGGTTGATGGTCTTCATAGCACTTAGAGTTTATGCAATGTAGTTTTCTTTATTTTGTATCTTGTGTTATGATTGATCATTATGTTGCATTCCTGAGTTTTCGCCATTGTCGGGGTGTGACAGATTGGTAATCAGAGCCAAGGTTATAAAGAACTAGGTGGATTGGCCTAGACTATAACCTAAGATCCGTCGTTTAGTTGCATATAGGATCTATGTGAGCGGTGTTACGCTTTTGTTTGTTTTTGTGTGTTTTTGTATGTTCATGGTTTGATGCTTTAGTTATGTTAGTCATTGAGATGTGTGAGCCCAATATTGAGTATGAATAGGAAAGGATGCGAATATAAGTAAGGTGGCCAACGTAGTTATAAGTGTATCACAACTCACTCATACTTAATAATGTTGTTCACACAAATCGATGTTGACATCATAGGGTGGTGTTATGTGTATATTTGTATATGTATAGTAAGATATTCTATATATATGCGAGTCTTCCTGCCTACCTAACGTTGCCCATGTTCACCCTCGTATAGATAATGCCGCCAAGGATGAGGACCCAAAGTGCTGGCCGGCCTGTTGCCGAATCATTAGGAGGGGGAACGCGTGTATAGGTTGGTAGAGGTGGAAGGGGTAGAATACCTAGGGAAGGTAATGATGAGTGTGTTGATGATTTGAATGGTCATGGAAATGACCAAGGTATGGGAGCTAATGGGGGTATAGAGGGAGTCAATGGGAATGTAGAGGGAGCCAATAGGGGAGCACCCGACTTCTCGACGATCATTGCCCAACAATTGCAGAACCTCTTACCCGCCATGCTAGCTCAGGTTAGTAACCAAAGAAATGTTGGAAATCAGAATGGTAATGTGGTTAATGAGAATGTTCAGGAGAACGTTGGGAATGTGATAGTAAATGGCAACCGGGTAGGTTGTTCATATAAGGATTTCTTAGCTTGTAACCCTAAGGAATATGATGGTAAGTGGTATGTGCTTAATTACACATACCATTTACCTATAAAAACGAGCCCAAATGACCAAAAACAGACATAAAATGCCAAATATATGTTTGTTTTGCTTTGTATACTGTGCAGGTGACGGATATTCACTAAAGGACAAAAACGAAGCCAAAACCAACAAAACCGAGCACGAGAATGGAAAGAGCGTGAAAAGTTAAAATCAAAGTCAAAGTCAAAAAGTCAAAAAGTCAAAGTCAAAGTCGAAGCCAAAGATGTGTGCATGGACCAACCCGCACCCAAGTTAATGGGCCGGGTCAGCCCATTAATCATCAATCATAAGCCTTAAGCTTTTAAACCCTTATAAAGCCTAAAGTCCAAAACCATATTAACCGGCCCAATTCATAAGCCCAAAACACTTAACCCATGTACCCGTTAAAACCTTACACTGTTAGTCCCTATGGATTTACACCGTTAGTCCCTAGTTATTACACCGTTAGTCCTTAAACAATTACACCCCTGGTCCTAAACCTTACACCGTTAGTCCCTTTTCCCTTAACCCCCGTTACCCCCAAAACATATAAACATTTTACCCGTCGTAGTCTACTATTCATCCATCCCTTTTAATAAGCCCTGCACCACGACAAAACCCCTCTCAACCCCACTCAAAACTCCAACCCAGAAGAGGACAACTCCACCTTGACAATCCCATGGAAGTTTATTGGACAAAATTAATCAAGGGCTATGATCAAGGTAAACAAGCACAGATTTGGATGGATGGCTATGATGATAGCTTCTCTTCCTCCTCACACAACAAACACAAGATCAAGAAGCTCCTCTTCATTTGTTTTATATAAATAGGGCTAGAAATCAAGCTGAAGGGGGGAGCTTTTTAGTACTTTATTTTATTGTAATTTACAGCTTTTCCTAGTTTTTTATAGTCTTCTAAGTTTATTGTACTTTCTTTTAAAAGCCTTGTACTCGTTTTTTTAAAGTTTAATGAAATTAATGTTTTATGTTAAATTCTGTTTTTAAGATTAATGTAATTTATGTTTTAAAAGTGTTTGTTAAGCTCTCTTAATCTCTTTTACTTGTTATTTAAGCTGTTTTCACTTAAGTTATATAAACTTTTCCATAGTTTATATAGCCTATGTCATTTTCACTTAAATTCACTCAAAAAGTTAAAATGGATGATAAGCCAATAATGGAAGGGCTTATGGGTTTGAACTAGCTTATTGCTAGAGCTTGGAGATAAGCTCTTTTAAGCATTTAGTCCTTGTTTAGTGCAAAGGACAAGGTACTCTTACTTTTCTTATTTTATAGCTTATTTATGTTTTTGCTTATTTTCTGCTATGAATGCTTAATATTGCTTATTCTTTCTTTATAAATGATTTTCATGTTTATGTTATAGCTTATATGTCTTTTGGATTAGTTTTCATTTTAAACTGCCTTATTTAGCCTAAAGCTGCTTATTCTATGTGCTTATTGTCATGTGCTTATTTCTATGTTTTTATTGCTTATTTGTCCTTAAGTATGTTGATGCTTAATTTGTTTTCAGTTTTCAAAAGCTTTATAATCTGTTTTGAGTTTTAAATTAGATTTATGATTCTAAAGGGGTATTTGGCATAGGCAGCACTAACATATGTTAGTACTGCCTGAGTCATCTTTGGCTTTAAGTCTAACTTTGATAAGCTCTTTAGTGATCTTATGAACTGATTTGATAAGCTTTTATAGTTTAGATTTCAGTTTTAAGGTATTAGCTATAAATTCTTATCATTTGAGGTCTTAATGCTTTCTCAAAATGCTTATATTTGAATCTGGTCAAAATGCATTCATAAGTGTTGTTTTTAGCTTCATTCTGATCTTTATATTCATTAGATAGTATCTAGATAAGTTTGCATTAGCCATTTTAAGTTTTAGCATAATCTGCCTTTACAAGTTTTCTAGTGTTTTTAGCTTAAATTTCATTTTTCAATTTTAAAACTAGTTTAGCTATAAGTTGTTTTAGGTTCTGAGATTGATTGCACAAGCTTATTAGAGTACTATCTTTGTAAAACCCAAAAGATTGATTTGTACTTTTATTTCATTATTTTAAATATAACATATGGTTTAAATAATAAGTATTTGGTATTAAAACATTAGGTTATAATTAATTGTGTATTATTAAGTTATAACATAAGATATTTAGTTTTAAAAAAAATAATATAAACTTCCTAATTTGTTTATACAAATCCCCCCCCCCCCCTTCCCAGGAATTATGTTTTTGATTTTGTTATTTTGTTTATTTACTTTCCTTTTGTTTATAAAACATATTTTAAAAAATAAGAGTAAAAAGGTTTTTAGCAAATATTGTGTAATCTTCAAAAATGAGAAAAAATATTTTGTCCCCCCTATATATTTAGAAATTATTTTGTCTTCTTTTTACAAATCCTGTTCTAAGTAATAAGTGTAAAGAGATTAGACCAAATCTTTTGTAATCTTCTAAAAGGATAGAAAATTTTTGTCCCCCTCTCCTCTCTATATATATGGCCGGTTCTATCCTTCTCCCTCATCATTCTCTCTTAAAAATTTTACTCCAAAACCTTGTGTTCATCCATAGAATTTACAAAAAGAAGAAGTTGGTGATTCGGATAGAGTTATTCAAGCTTTGTGTGATTGTTGATTCTTCATTCTTTGGTGTATTTTTGGGTTCTTGGTGTTTGATCTTGTACTCCTCCCTCATTCCATAGGTAAGTCTTGATTTTGTTTCATTCTTGTTGTCACCATGATTACATATGAAGTTTTCATAAAAACTTAAAAGATTGTAAGGAATAATGTGTTTATGTCCTTGTCAATTTCTCTAGGGTTTAATCTAATTAAATGGTTAAATTACATGTTATGAAACCCTAAGATGATCATTAAATGTGTTATTAATAAAAACTACAAGATTAGAAACCCTAGGGTTGGTTTTGATGGGTGTTAATTAGGGTTTTCATGGTTAATAATTATGGGCAGACTTTTAGGTCATGTTCAACGGGGTATATCTTAATGATAAAAATTGGTTTTAACATGATTCTTGAGCCTAAAGTTAAATTCAAAGAGTCTAGTTTCTGGAAAATCCAGCCTCATGTTAATTGGAGGTCGGGAAGGTCGATTTTTAGATTTTATAAGATTAAGTGTTGAATCTGGAATTTCTATCCGAAAATTTTAGTTGTAGTGTTTGATTTTTAATTCTTAAACCGTAAGGAGTTAGACTTTAAAATTTGATTTGGTAAATCTTCATGATATGTGCTACATTCACGATTTTTTTAGAATTTTTTGAGTTGTCTAAGTGAGGTTTTTACGCGTTAACTTTTCAAAGGTTCTACCAGGTCAAGATTCCGGTCAGTTTTGGGTAACAAGGGTCAAAGGGATACTTAAACATGGAAATAAATTAAACCAATGATCATGGGTGTACTAGACACATGTGGGAACCTTTGTGATTTTTTTGTAGAATTTTTGGAGGTCGTTTAATAGGTCTTTAACATCGGGAAACTTGCTTAAAAAGTTGGCAGATTTTGGAAATTTGGAAAACTCTAATTTAGTTACCTTAAGTGTTTAAATGATAAGATCAAGTGATAAAACTTATAGCATAAGATAGATAATAACATGTAATCATGGGTTCTTGTAGATTCGGTGAAGGTGTTGTGATCTCTTGATTTTGTGTTCATTTCTCTCTGATTGCTTATTCGTTAAGGTACAGATATTCTTGATACATACCTCTCTTTACTATTGTTATGATTTATAGGTTCTTTAGTCCGTTCCGTTATTCGTACAGATATTCCGTTCTTTTAGTAAGGACATCTCATGACTTGATTCTCATTTGTTTTAGCTACTTTGATTCGTTTGATATTCTGTTTGATTTGCTATCCGTTCTCATGATCCATTTGATATTCATTGATAATCCGTTTGATTTGATATTCGCAATTATGATTCTGTTGATCCTTGTTTAAATATGAGATTAGATCCGTTATTTTGGTTTGATTATTAGTATCTTGTTCACTTGTATCTTTTGCCTAAATCTTGCCTGAGCTATTTGAACTAGTCATGGAGGTACCATGACCATGTCATTGATGCATCAATGGCATGACACTATCTGTGGCGGTGTGATCAGTCCACGGCGTTCCCTTTTGTATGTGCACTTATTATGATTTGATTATATATGTTCGTACACTTGCCATAGTGCTTGTGTATATGAATATAACTTTGTTTTGCAGGGAGCGTATGGATGCATCCTAGGTACTTTGTTCCGTTCAGTTCATGTGAATGTTTGTGTGTGTGCAATACACCCCATTTCACATTTTGTAGGGTACATCTGGAGTCAGCAGCTCCCATGTACAATTTTATATGATATAATATGATACGATGTATGTTGAATTATGTAGTCTAAGCGTGTGGCATGCTTTAGACTTTTGTTTCGAGCTCGTGGGCACTCCTTTGTTATCCTTAATTCTTGATCATCGCTTATTATTTCGTATGACATTTGTTTAGCAGACTCTCGGGATCCGTTTCGTTCAAACCTTCGTTTTATTTTTTGTTATTATTATTATATCTCTTCACTGAGCATTAGCTCAGCCATGTTTTCTTTTCCTGCGGCAGGTTCTAAGCGGGAAGCTAGGATATGAGTGTTGAGAGTAGGAGCTTTTAGAGGACCCACCCTTAGAAGAACCCTTTTTGATTTGGGATTTGTGTTTTAAGACCTTTCCTTTTGAAGATTTCTTTCATTTGACTTTGTTGGAATTTAATACTTTTGGAATTCATTTTATTTTATGACTTGGTATTTTTATTAATAAGCTTCCGCTTGCGTTATATGTTTGATATGACACCATAATGTGACTCCTGGTCTCTTTATTGGAGCGGGGTGTTACAATTATGGTATCAGAGCTGCTAGGTTTAGCCCTGTAGAGCCTAGGTTATGACCTGTGAGGATTGGGTAGACATTAGGCTTCCTTTTGATATGATCGCTTCCTTTCGTATTTTGATCTTAACTCTAAATTGTCTTCGATGTTTCATTCGTTGACCGAGTATTTTCTTCGACCAAGGATCAGGTGGCTAACTCTTCAGGTATTGGTTCGGGAACTCTCTTCTTGAATGGTCGTGCTATTTTTGTGTTATTTGTTACGGGTGTAACACATTATGTGGTTTCTGTTTCATTTGCTAAACACCTTAGCATATTCCCTACACTACTTAATTATACCTTATCGATATCTACGCCTATGAAAGTCTGACCACGAATATCAGAACTGTCCGCTTCATTTTGATGATAAGATTCGTTTTGCTAATTTGCTTCCCTTAGAACTAAGTAATTTTGATTTTATTCTTAGTATGAATTGGTTAGCTGTTCATCACGCCCCTGTCGTTTGTCATACCAATCGTGTCATCCTTGATAATCCGAATAACCTTGAATTCATCTACCTATTTCAATTTCAAGGACGAAATTTATTTTTTAGAGGGGAAGAGTTGTAAAACCCAAAAATTTGATTTGTATTTTTATTTCATTATTTTGAATATAACCTATGGTTTAAATAATAAGTATTTGGTATTAAAACCTTAGGTTATAATTAATTGTGTATTATCTATAACCTATATAAAAGAAGGTTTTTGAAACCTTGATCTTGGTTCTAAATTCTATAAAAACGACACATGGAAAATCAAATTTAATCAACGCTCCATATTGAAAGCAAATTTCGGACATTTAATTTTGTCATTCAACATTCAATGCAAACAAAATAAAACCCACCCCGAACCATAAACCTCACATCTATTTTCCCCAAATCGATTAAAGCAAGAACACCTTCTCCACAAATCAGTGTTTCGATTGATACTAAAACATAATAATCCCCCTAAATCTGTGTAACCAAAAAACCTAATCAAATTCATAAACCAAGTCAATACAATTATCATAATAATGAAACCGGAATTTGGGGATAAACATTTCACCAATTCATTATATTATCATCCCCCTAAACATGCTATTACATCAATTAATTTTCGGTTAGGTTCATAAACATCAATTTTCCAGGTAAGTTTTTTTTCACATATTTTTTTTTATCAATTTGTGACTTTATGTTGTATGCTATTATCAAGTATTATACATTTAATATGATATAGTAGATATATGTTCCAGCTTTATCTTATGATATAGCGTATCAGCCATTTGTTTATGTTATGAAACAAAAATCAATGTTTTAATAACTTCATATAATTTAAAAACTTATAATTTTACTCATGATGTTCATACATATCTGTGGCATTGCAGTTGTGGCAGTGGGGCACTAGGCGAGCCCGAAAGGAAAGGAGAAGGTCAATGTGGCAACATGAGTTTTAGCTAAAAGTATATTGAGTTTGATCAAAAATAGTTTATTTTGTATATACAGTTGGTGATCTATGAGGTTTCCTAGTCAACTGAACTATGACCTAAGAAAGCTAGCAGTTAACCTGATCCCATTTTCGTTTACGTATGTGCGATGGTAATATTAGAATGTTGAACAATTGAGTGACGTGACAAAACATGTGCGAAATCTGACCATTTCACGAGCACTAGGAAGGCAATGTGAATCCTAGAGAGGTACGAAGTAATTGTGTTTTAGTTCCCAAAGTTCTCTTCTTTTTTGCACTAAAAAATTTCAACATATATGTACATGTTGTTTTGACCGATCATCTTTTAAACTATAATAGTTATGGTATATGGCTTTAATAAGAGAAAGAATCGGTTTATAAGGCGTTTGGGATTGCTTATTGTTAAATTACTTAAGGAAAATGATGATTAATTGAGTTAGTAGTAGTATTTTGGGTCAATCAGACCATATCAGGGTAAATAATTATTTGTTTTAGCCCTTCCTTTTTTTGCGTGCAGGGATATGTATTTGAGGATGTGAAGTGCACAGACGTGGCTCGGCTTGGAAAAATACGACTTGAACTTGAGGAGATTGTCAAGTTTTTAACACAAAGGAAAATTACCGTAGGTGAGGAGTCAAAATTCAAAGTACATCTTCCAAATACTAAATTACCGGCCATTGTATTTTGACTTGCATGTTTAGTTTATGGTGTTGAGAAACTGCTACTTTATGTGTTTATATGCAGTTTCTGTTTCGTAAGTATGGATTTTGTGTGGCCGTCGTATGAATAAGTAAGTTGAAACTAAGGATGTTGCTCAAAAAGCGATTAAAGAGCTGCATAGCCGTCGTATTTGAGGTGCCAATAAGTGCTACATAAGAAGCTATAAAAGAAGAAATCTGTAAGCGTGAAATTGAGGTAAAATTTCATCTTTTTTCCTGTTTACTGCATCGCTAAAACTAGCCTGGTATAAGCTGTTAGGCTGCATCTTGGGGATCGAGATATTTTCTGTTGGGCTACAAGTCCTTTGCATACATATTCACATATAAGCTTACCTAGATTTCTTACAAGCAATTATTCCATGGGTATGCTCACAGTACTTTCAATAAAATAATGTCCGCTATATGTTAAGCAACTGTTTTGATTCAGCTAACATGTCAAAAAAAATTGATTTCATAAGCTTTTTAATTCAACTAAGCCAAAATAAGATTTTAGGTTAAGTATATTTTAAAACATAGTAAATTACATAAACCTTCTTTGTGACATATCATAAATCCATGATTCTCGAATCTCAATATTGCTAACTGGTGATTTGCTACATCAAGTATGTAACAAATTTTGCTAATGGTCCTCAAAAGGGTAACATATGTGGTCCAAAATATGACCAGGTTCAACTATACTTCAAATTGTCAGGTTGCGTCCTTAAATCTCAACATACTTTTAGCTAATGGTTTTTGACTGATGGTTGTTAACTGAAACTACATACTTACTTTTAGCCACTCACTCAATTTCAGTAGAACTCACCTTAATAATAGTTTTTTGACTTCCTAACGAACTTTGTGGATCACCATTAGGATAATGCCAAAGGGTTATAATTTCCCTCGCGGAAATTGTATTCATTGTGTTGGTGTTGGCACAAATGTTGAGGAAGAGTTTGATGTCGCAGACTTGCTGAATGTCGCAGCCAAAACACTCAGAAATGGGAAGTTTGGATCCGGTTATAAGGCTGGTCTCATAGGTAATTCATTTGAATCCCTTTTATATCACAATGCCAAACCTTATATTTTGCCGATGTTGTGTTGCATAGTTTATTTTATTATTTTTAGCGTGGGTTGTGTGGGTTGTGTGTGTTGCATGTGTTTAACTTCTCATGTAGGGCTTTAAACATGAAATGTGTACGCCATCTTAATGTTTTTATGGCTCAGTTACTTTGCACCTACCTATTCTCAATTGTAACTGATTTTGTGAAAAGCACTGACTTCGAGATTGGACAATAATCAGTTTGCGATTGCTTAATTGGAACGAAATAACCAGAAGCAAACACAAACAACATTGATTCATTGAATTTTGTTACACATGTGCTATTAAAAATAATAATCAGTTTGAGATTTCTAATTTGAAACTCATTATCTAAGATATAAGCAGTTTTGAAATAGTAATGGATAAAAATCCTTAGTTCACTATGAAATAAATATATAGTTCCTTTTGCATGTTGATAGACACAATAACCCGATCGATTTAAATAAGATATCTCAAGCACCCTCTGCTCATGACTATAGTTTTATTATGGAGTTGCATCAGATACGATTAATTAGAGGTTGGATTATCTATTCTCTTGCAGTGCTACTATTGAAGTTGATGTCTCGCTTGCTAGCCTTGCACCTCTATATACGGAATGTACGGAATAAGAATGCACAAGAAAGAGGTATTTTTGTTTTTGTTTAAACAAAGTTTGATAAAAAAAATTGGATACAAAAGTTATAGGAAAAGATAGTAACCAATTTAACTTGACATGTAGTAGTGAAGAAGGAAGCTGTCAAGACAAGGGTAGTTCTGATGCAAATCTAAATGATGAAGATTTTGCGTTCGGTTTGTTTCGTTCACTCATTAGTTTTGGCAAACCAGTTATCCTTCCATCAGATCTTTATCTGAATTTGGGCTTATTTAGGATGCAACCCTTGAGAGTGAAGAACACGAATTTGCATCAACACGAACAAACATACTCCAATCTATCTTCTTAAAGTTAAAAAGTAAGATTATTACTGTAGAAATGCCAACTTCTAGGCTGTTTATGTAATCTTAATTTTATTATGAATTACAGAGCACGAATTTGCATCAACACGAACAAACATACTTCAATCTATCTTCTTACGGTTAAATAGTGTTCTTGATGATGCGGGTTACCGAATGATGCTGATGATCTTATTTCTAATTTTAAACCATTCGACCTGTTTCGTATTAGTTATTTTTTGTAATCTACCCATTTGATCAGCTGGCAATAAAGTATAACCCAAAGTGACCCATTTTACATATGTGAGATGAATTAGCCTTGGTATCAAGTTCGAAGAGAACATCTTTGTTCTCGGTGGATTTAGATTTATTAATAATAGATCTATTGTTTTATTTTCGATCTAGTTTTCTATATTAATAGCTTATAGTTTTAAGCTTGTTAAATTTGCTTTTTGGTCTATTATTTTAGATCTAGTCCTTAAATATACCTAATCCTCGTTCACTTTTCAAAAAGGACATCTTAGTTTTGGGTGGATTTAGATTTATTAATAATAGATCTATTGTTTTCATTTTTGATATAGTTTTCTATATTAAAAGCTTATAGTTTTTAGTTTCATCTATAGCTTATAATTGATATATTATTCATATTAACCTTGATTGTGTTTTAATTTTGATAAAACCATTCCTACATCTAGGCGAGGAGCTTAAGGGTCTTATAAGCTTGCTTAATTATCAAGTTTAGAGCTTTTTTAGCTTTTATAAATCTAGTTGGTTTATAAAGTTCACAACTTTATTAATTAGTTTGATAAAATCTAAATAAGAAGTAAACTTTAGTGATTTATTAGTTTATAAGATCGGGTGGTTTAGTTCGTCTTCATTTCGTCAAACGAGTTCTACTTTCTTACCTTTTTCAATCCGTAGTAGTTTTAGTTTAATAATTAGTTTAGAAAAATATGTTTATGATAATGATTGTTAATTTGATTGATGTTAGCTTAGTAATCATGATTAGTGAGAAGAATATTATATGCTTGTTAAGTGAGTAGTGACTATAGACTTAAGTGTGAAATATAAGGGATTGTTGATTAATAATTTTCGAATTATTTAGATTTCTTTTTTGGTTATTTTGACGGACAAACGCCGTTAGGATAATCAAACATTAATCTAGTAATTTGTATCGAAATAAAGAATTGTTTTCAAAATAAACCAACGTTTTGAGAAAATAGTTTTTAAACGGGTACTAATTCATCAATTTAAACTCCTTTTCACACTTAATGATCTTTTCGCCTCACTTGACAAGCATATATTTTAGACATATCTTTTAGATCTTTTAACTTAATATTCTTTAGTTTTAATCATTAGTATAGTTTTTAATTCTATAAAACCAACCAAAAATATATGATAATCAAGCATCCAATAAAAGACATCAACGTGAATTTCTATTCATTTCTCACCGTGGACACGACTCCGGAAGATTGAATTATTACTTGTCCTCAAGTAATTCTTTTATCTAACAGGAAATACTATATTATTACTCGGCACGTTTATGACGTATCAAGTTTTTTGCGCCGTTGCCGGGGAGATTTGTACAATTTTTGCGTTGTGTTTCGAGTTAGTGCCATGAAGATCCTTTCTTTTGACAGT
>BQNB010015673.1:0-16524 GCA_026074375.1 Tanacetum coccineum | reverse complement strand
ATCTTTGGCATTTTAAGTCCGTTTTTGGTTATTTCAGCTCGTTTTTAAAGGTAGAAGGTATGTGTATTTAAGCACATACCAGACGTCTTATTATTTACCTTATATCGGTCAGTTATATAAATACTGACCACTCTGATTGTCATGTACTTTCTGATTTCTCAATTACTCCCTCGAACACCAATGCTGATATTATATAAGGACACTCACATATATGAGGTACTTTCTTTTCGATCCCTTACGCTTATCTCTAGGATTATCGCCATCTATCTATAAAAAAGCAATTCATATAAGTGTTGACTATTTTCGGTCACTGATGTCTATTTGGTATTATTTCTTATGTGTGTGAATTTGAATTTGAGGGGTACATCTTAATGAGTTTGTTTACTTTAATATATTGTGAGCAGTGCGGTGATCTCCAAAATATTTACGTGACTTTACTTTATTCCCTTTTGAACTCTGAGTTTGAACACTCTTCCTATGCTTTGAATCACATATGTTGCTTCGTAATCCATCATTTTGAAATCTTCCAGTTGATAGGAGTGCGACTTCAACTTGTCACATCGGATTGTGCCGTCTTTTGGCACTTACCTTTGGAACGTGATTGACTAACATCTCATTACTCTTCTCGTGACTTCTTATGATTTTGAAGAAATCATGCCGCCAAGGAGACTCCTTCTTCTCAACATAACATTGTTTTGATCTCGTGTTTTGTTGTGACAATGCTTAAGTAGGCTAATTTATAATTATCTTATTGAAATGAATTGGGACGCCTCTTCATTTGAATAAGGAAATTATAAATCGCCGAACCATAAATTTTTAAGTCATATTTACATGGATTGGGATGCCTTTGGATGTAAATAACAATTTGTAAATGAGTGGGCTTAAGTGTATGGCATTCGTACGAACAACTTTCTTTAGATTTGTAATCTGTTTGTACGAATAATTCCTTTTCTTCATTCATCAAATCATTATCGTTATTACCTTCATACGAATGAGTCTTTAGACTTTTTTTGGTTCGTAATTTATTCATTCTATTATTTCCAAATGTGTGTCCGACATGGCGTGCGTCTCTTTTAACAAGTAATACGCCCGTACGAATCATTCATTGTCTTTACTCTTCGAATCGCTATCATTATTGCGTTTGTACAAATGGCTATTTGAACTTCTTTCGACTCGTAATTTGTTATATGGATATTTCTGATTGTGTATCGACCGTCGCAAATCATATGAAGATAAAGCGAATTGAGCACCGGGACAACGCTCCTTTAAGGTGGGAGGACTGTGACAACCCGTATTTTTAAAGGTTAATATTTAATTCATATTTCGTTCTCATTTTCTAGTAAAGTGAAATTTTGTGTTTTACGGTTTATGCGATTCGCGATTTCTCGTTTCTTGTCGATTTTAAGCCGTGATTAGGCATTTTATCCGTTTAAGTGTTTTCCGTGTCTATTTTATCTTTAAAATAAACTAACGACCCTTGAAAACTAATTTTTACATTTTACGTTCAATTTTGTAATTTTGTCGCATTTGGTCAAAAGTTTTGCGTTTTAGCTTAAAAGCTTACTTTTTATTAAAACCTTACCTTTTTAATAATTTTCCTACACACTTAAATTATTACAAAAAACAAATATATAAAGCCCACTCATTATAATCCATGATGGGCTATATATATAAAACCGACACATACTTACCATTTTTTCATTACACTTCCTAAAAACACACATAAACACTCCAACGATTAAAAACTCTCCCCTCCCCTTCTTTTTCTCCTCTGTCGATCGAACCCCAACCAAAAACCAAACACTTCTTAATATTTTTTTATATAACCCAAGCCCAAGTCCCATAGCCCAAACAAACATCCTGTAGTATATTTTTTTTATAAAAGTTGGATGATAACTAGATATTTTGTTCCATATATAACAAGTTTCATTCATTTTAAAAACACATAGTACCAACGATAAAAAAAATCTTTGTGTCTTCCTCTATTCTCTTGTTCGAGCAGCCACCAACACCACCACTAAATCACCATAAAAAAATTCACCAATAAATCCTAAAACACTTCTACACTACTCTTATATAAAACCCCATCATTATTTTCCTTTAAAATTGACCATGCACCAAGATTTTTCAAGTTCATAGTTCTTTAAAGATTTTAAGATTCTAGGGTTTCATTGATTTTTGGGTACAATTGAAGCAACAAGGGTTTAATTGCATGCGAGATTACAAGATTTGGAGTCAAGAAAAGTTAAGGTTTGATCTAATTGGGGGTCTTGTGTGTTCGGTTAAAACCAATACCCAAGAAGGGTTTTTGTTTGATCTTTTTCATCCACTCCATTGTGTTTGTAAGTGATTTTTAAACCCCTCTTTTCAATTTTTGATTTTTATTATATCAAATTTTTGATTTCATCTTTATAAAGCATGCATGATCTTGGTTTGTTTATTTTTGGTTTGTTCATTGCACATCATGTTTTGAGATGTGTGAGATATGTTTATTAGGATATGTTATGGCATTACAAGTGAATAATTGGTGATTTGGATAAGTTTTGATGGGATTTCTAGGTAGTTTTAGGGACTGTTTTTAGATCAGTAGCAAAACGTGGATATTCCTAATAATTTTTGGCCTGGAGCCTGTGAATAAATTTCATGGTAGATAATAAAAAGTCTCAGCAACGTCATTGGTCTAATTGAGGATGGTTTAACAACTCTCCGGATAGGGATTATAGCCGTTTTATTTAACGATTACTATCAAATCTGTAACATTGTTGGAAAAAACGATTAAACTCCAAGTTAATAACCTCTAAAATAGTGTAATAAGCTATATATCAGTATTATACATCTTACTCTAACTATCCAAGTGGATTACACTTTAAATAGGCTAATTAACGGTTTGGAAAATAACTCAAATATAATGTTGGTAGTAAAACTTATTGGGACTAGCTGCAGACCACAGTAGACATGGGTAATTTCAGCAAACGTTTTTGGCCTAAGAAGGGTCTGGATTATTTGATGGGTTGTGGAAATAATTCAAAGTACATTTGTCCCGAGTTTGGCTAAGCCATCTTACACCTCCGGATGAGTGAGATATGACTATTACGGAAATTGTTGAGTTCGGTAGGGTGGTGCTAGTCATGTTCTGAACTACTGTTTGAAAAAGGGATTTAACTCCAGATATTTGCACTAAAGTGTTGGGTTTTTAAAATATGGTTAAATACTAGACATCATAAGCTTTCATCTCTCTTTTGTGATTCAACAGTTGAATTGCTATATAGAATAGGATTTATGCCAAAACCGAAAGCGATAGAAATTCAGCGAACTATTTATTAATTTGAGTTATATTAGTAAAAACATACATTTCCCGTGATTGGTAATTGGGTTGATTAAAAGGCCTAGTTTCTGGTAACTAGACTTAAAATCTTTCCAGGGGTCTGAAAGCCCCATCCTTTTATCTTTTATAGGTTAAGGTATATGGTCTTGTAAAGTTGACTAAAAATTCAGCAACATAGTTTTACGCCTTTTCTTGAGAAATAAAAGTGCGGCCACATAGTAATAAGATAAGAATCGCTATTAAGCGAGACTTAGTAGACACTTAATGTAGTATAAGTGCAGGTTGTATACCAATTTGGGGATAAAAATACTTCGGTTAAGTTATAATGCAATGCTATAGCATTCTCGGATCATATTTGATTTATTTGTTTACGTATCGATCTTCTTCTTTATCATTCTAAGAAGTGCCGCGTTCAACATATTTAGTTGTGCCTAGACGCATCTCTCGCTTCGAAATCTGTCCATGATTCATCTACTTATTTGTACTTCCATCACTCCACGTGTGAGTTCAGTAGCCACACACTTTTCTCTATTAATAGTTTTTCATAAAGCCGGTTTTTTCTCGGGGTGAAATACATGCTCGTTACTAAGCAAATTTATTGATTTCTACTACTTAAGCGTTACATGACTTTTAATACATGGTTGTTTACTCATGAATTTGTTAAAGCTTGATTTGCTTACTACATGATTTGAGATCACTGAATTCTTATATATGAAAACTAAGAGTTTTGAGCACATTACTTGTTTTACATTGGACACAAGTGTTTTTCAATTGTATGCTATTCCAGATCATATTATTGCCTAAGTACCCTTTGCCATTAAGTCCCCTTTTCTATCATGAAACCGTTAAATACCGGCTGTGTAAACGCGAGTGTTGTAGATAGATCTATCGGGACTGACAATCCCCGCCCGGGATATGGTTTTTAGATAACCATGTGGTGCAATTAACATTCTGAATAAAACGATTTGCTGTTTGGACATGCATCCTTTTCCTCATGGGGCTATATTACGATTACTGATATGATTATAATACGTGGTTAAGGTTTGGTGACATGAGCTTAGTCAATAATACTTGTTTATATTTAGACTTTGGTGAATCTGATTTTCCCCTTGTCTATAATACTCCTTGGGACTAACGGGAATCCATCCTTGTCTGCTATTACTTAAATCTTGTGGTCTACTTCTAAACATTACTTGATTTACTAAATCACGACTCTTTGGATTTCAGAAATAATATGTACAAGTATTGCAACGACTACTTTTCTTACGAAATATACTGTGAATTATTTCACAAGAACCTAACTGCTTTTACTTAAACCTATGAATTCAACAACATTATTTTTGACGTTTTTGCATGTATTTTCTCAGGTTATATCTTGTTAGCTGAGCATTGGGGGCATTCGAGACGCGTGGATATCAATAAAACTCAACGACTTAGTTTTCTTCATATTCGATAACTTTTTAACTTCAAATATACAAAATGATTCACGTTTGAACACTTATAATCTTGTTAAATTATAAATTATTGGGATCTAATTTTACTCTAAAATTTAATCAAATAGTTACATTTTATTAACGTCTCCTTTTGAGGTCGTTTTTCTATAACTTTACTTTTATATACTATGAAAGTAGCACCCCAAAAAGTGATTTATGCCGCTGCGTTGTTGAAATTTTGGGGGTGTTACAGTTTCTTTAGTGGAATACGTAGGAAATGACAAGGGGATTAAGAAAATATAAGTTGATCATTATGCATGTCATTTTTCCGGTGGCTACGGCGGTTTCCGCTGGCGGTGACCGATGGTGTGGTGGTAGCCGGTTGTGGGTGAGAGCAAACCAAAAGTGTGTGTGTGTTTTTGTTAACTATAAAATGAGAAGAAAAGTGTTTATAGAAGTATTACAATTTTGGGGCACACTTGACACATTTATCCTCGCCCCACCCTATTCTTGTTTTGATTTTTGACACGTCATTATGTTTTACTTAAATAAAAACACCCGACAACATTGGGCCCATGATTTTACTCTTTTCGAGACCATTTTTATTTCCGTCACACTTTTCTTGGTTTAAAACTTTTAATAAAATGTTAAATCACGTCAAAATAAAGTTTTGACTCGATCTCGGCTAGAACGCGAGAAATAATGTCGGAGTCCAACGAAATATGAATTTCGAAAATTACAAAATTAACGCGGCGCGGCATAATTTTTTATGAGGCCTAACACGTTCAACGGTCGCGCGGTCAAACTTTGACTCGCAAACGACTAAAAATAATAATTTCTCAAATCCGTTCGTAATAAAATACGAAAAGAATTATTCGTGACAATAAAATAGTTTTAAATGTCGACGTTCAATCTTATGAACTTATAAAATAATAAATTATATACGTCGAATTTGCGATCGTCCCCTACGCGACTAGAAAACTCGGTTTGATACACACAACTTAAACACCCATGTGGGTGAGATATACCCTACCTTAACACTAAATAAAGAAATGCCTTGTAAAGGATAGTTAAGTTTGATGCAATTCAACTACGTATCTTTCACAAACACCTACTCCTCCAAATCAACTAAGTCCCTGAACAAGTTCAATAGGTTAGCATAGTTGTCAACTTAGCATAATACTTTGGTTTATGCTAAGTTGTTAGTGAGGAGATCACAACACACGCATACACATTGTCATTCAATCTTCATTGTTGTTCCACAAACAATGAAGTATAGTTCTTAATAAATTTATAAGAATTAAATGTAAAAACGTTTTGTGTCCTTTTACTTACTGTCTATGTTTTATATCAAACATTTTTAAGAAAAATAATCTTACTTCATACCATGGGTTAATTTAATCATAAAGTTTGCAGTTATTGTAAATATATATGACAATTAAAAATGTACACATATACATAATGAACATCGATCATTAACACAACAAAAGAAAATAATGTTGAATCCATTATAAGGGATTTAAACATAAAACATGGCATTAAAGCCATTACATGATAATCTTAAACTATAAAAGAAAACAATGAAAAAAATCCTAAATCTCAGGATATATCATTTTTCCATATAATCCGAGGGGTGTGGTGAGATTTGCATGCGGCTAATACGGAAAGTAAGGTAGGTGTCGGGAAGGACCGAGGTGGTGTCGAATGTTTGAGAACATATAGTTGACACGGCTTTGAAGCATTAGGATTTCATGCCTTGTGGTGTTACAACATTGACAAAACATGTTGTGGATATAAAACCCCGTGTTTTAGGGTCATTGACCATGTCAATAAATCCACTAAGTATTTTAAGTATTGTACGCATTTGCTTTTAATTGTAATCGATACGTTAAATCGCGTAAGCTAAAAGTTATCATTCAATGTAAACGGGCGTTAAACAATTAAAAGTTTATATCTAACAAGTGTTATATGATTATTTAGAGGATAATTATTAACTTTGTTCATCATATTTTTATTGGTTACGTAAAATGCTTACGTTTCACGATAAAATGCGTTTAGGCATTCCCGGAAGTTCCAAAACCTAACTACGCCTAAACAAATACCCACGATTATACCCAATACTCAAATTAATAAATATAACAACATACATATGAGTATGTGGCCGAAATTCAAGTGCTAGGACCAAGTCTTACCTTGTTTGCAAGACTTGCCCTAAATATCTAGATATTACAAAATATCTAGGGAACCAAGTCTTACACCTTTGTAAGCACTTGGCTACTTGCACTATGAACCTTCCTAGTAAGTCCCTAACTAGATATTTTCACTATATAATGCCTAAGCTAGCAAGTAACACACACTTCTCTCATTTCCAAGGTGTAAACAAATCAAAACCTCTCTTTCTCTCCTCATCATAACCCACGGCCAAAAACACCCTCCAAACCAAATCCATTGCTTGATTTTCTATCATTATACAAGCATATACACATCATATCTAAGGTATTCTAAGAAGGTTTCAAGAGTTGGTTAACCATTTGCAAGGAAGGAATCAAGAAAAGAAAGAAAGGGTTACTTGGGAAAAATTAGGGTTTTAAAAGATTTACTTAATAAATTACAAGTGAAAATGGTAAAATAACATGTTAATCTTGTTATCTTGGACTCACATGAGCAAAGTATGAACTAATGAATTTATTATATGTAAGACATAACATATAATTGTTGTAAAGTAGTTGTAACTAAGTGTTGAATCTAAATGGTACAAAAATCATTCTTAAAACATATCTAAATCACAAAACCTCAAAGTTTCTGTTTTGGTTCGACTTTGAAAGCACCCATATTATGTTTTATAAAGATAGTACATCTTATGAGGATTCCAAAATGATAAGAAACTCGAAAATCGGATTAATAATGAAGAAGATACACTAGTTACGAGTTTACGACGCTAAATACTTTATAAAACAAATTTTATAAAAAGTTACTATTCATGGCAGAAACTTATACTTTGTAAACATCAATAATATGATAAAACTTTCATTTACGAGAACGTGTTCGAAAGAATCGCTAAAAACGGAGCTATAACGAATAAGATACGACAAAAACGGGTTTTACGTTAATTAAAAGTATAAAAATAATTTTATAGCTGTTGTGAACAGTAAAAACACTATTCATCACAGAATCTCAAAAACCTAAAAATGTGATTTTATGATCACTCGTCTTAATACGAAAGCGTGGGCGTAAGAAACGCGAGAAACGGACTTAAAACGACAAAGTTATGTCATTTTTACTAAAGGCGTAATTATAAACGTTTTTACTTTATAATTACGATTTCACTTAAACGAATAGATGGTGATATAGCTATATATATATATATATATATATATATATATATATATATATATATATATATATATATATATATATATATATTATTAGTTATCAAAGTGCTATATTACTAGGGAATTTCATAATGAGGCTTCTTCGGATGGCGTATTGACGAGTTGTTGGATTTACGATTTAAAGTGTCCTAACTCCTCGTACGTCATGTCATGACCTCTTAAATTATGATAGCCCGAATGATAGTACGATGATAACTATATAGGATTATGGTATGGTAGTTGTTTAAGACTACGTACTTGAATACTGATTGGACCCTATTAACTAGTTGCTTTCGTACTTAGCGTGACAGACGTTTTTATTCGGGATATTTTATTATCAATTTACTCACTCGAGGTGAGTTCATAGCCCCATGTTTTTACAATTTCTATGATTTACAAGTTTTGGGGGAGAAACATATGCATGGTTACAATAGGACCGCAAGTGTACATTTTATCATGATTACGTTTTGCCTAAGTAGCGATAACCTACTATGCCCATGAATCATGAACTGTCAATTACTGGAATGTGAGCGCAAATGATTATAGATAGATCTATTTGGGATTGACCTCCCCGTTTGGGTGACTAGTTATCACTAGAAACGAACGTATATCATGTCGGATTTTGGATGTTACGGGTTGAACATCATCACCGGCAATGTAGGAAATATTTATATATTGTATTCATTTATGTCGAGCTTCGGTGTCATGATCTTAGGAAAACGTAATTACATTTTGTGATGTCTGAATCTGTTGCATTATCACGGGGAAAGTCTTGCGGTCCTGCATATACATTTACATAAACCTATGAAATTCACCAACTTTATGTTGACGTTTTAAATGCAATGTTTTTCAGGAGGTCATTGAGCACGAGGTGTGAAGGATACATTGGTGGTTATATTTTGAAGTCATGCATTAAAGATTTAGTCGTATTACATTTTGTATATCTGTTATGGGATGGAAATCTTTGTAATAATAACAAGTAAACAAGTAAAGCTTCGGGCTTTTGTAACACATATTTTATTAAAATCCAATGTATCAATTTTAAACGACTTTTTGGTCGTTCTTGTATTATCTTGTGTTATTGATCTGAGAAGTAACACGCCCCGGACCCTTATTCCGCTGCGACCCAATTTGGGGGTGTTACACGAACACTATATGTTTATGAACACATAAAAATTGTCATTAAAGGATGTATTCAAAAACATACAAAACATTTTGATTAAATCTCTAATGAGATAAGATGCCTCAGTTTAACACACTTTGTACAAGTACTAGTATGCTAGACCTTTCACCAGTGGGCGTACTCTGAAGAGTAACACAAGAGTATACGAGATACCCAAATTAATGTGACTTAACATTTTATTAGTCTTGAAAAGTTTTCTCATAATTAACCACTTTTAGGTGTTGGGCACACAATTTTGAAAGATTTTGAATTGTCATTAAAAAACTTTTGAAAAATTATGGTTAGACATCTTTTGATAATCACGTTTATATGTTTTGGATATATAAAAATTGTCTTTAAAAGATATATCCAACAACATTAAAACTTTGGTGTTTAGAAACTCCCCCTCAAAACTTAATCCATTTTAGAAAATGATTGTCTTTGAAATTTTCATGAGAAAGGGAGTGTTGAACACACAATTTTTGAAAGATTTTGAATTTTCATTGAAAAATTGTTGACAAAATTGTGTTCAAGTTTTGAAAAACCACATGTTAGAAGACTTATCTTCTAACACTTAAGGATAAGTGCACTTAAGCATACACTCTCCTTTGTCATTGGGGTTCGAGTTGTAATCTGAGAGCGATTACAAGTCATTAAGAAAAGAGAAATGACATGTTTTGAAAGCTTTTGAACTTTCATTCGAGCTTTATTTACTAACCTGTGTCATTTTTGGATGACATTTCTAGGCACGTAAATACTATCGATACTAAAAGACATGTCGAGAAGATTCTTTTTGGAATTTTTTGATTTTTTATTTTCTTTTTGAAATTTTCTATTTTTGTATTTGTTTATTTATAGGTTTTATATTTTTGTATTTTGCTTTTCTTAAAAATATTTACAAGTCGATGTTTAATGAAATCTATCAGAAAGTGAGTCCACGTGTATCTTGAATAGTCATCGATGATCACCAGAATGTATTTCTTACCATTGATGCTTTCAACCCGCATATGACCACATAAGTCCATATAAATCAAATCTAACTATTTCTTTGATCTTGTAATTTCTATTGTCTTAAAAGACTGCCGTAGCTAGGGAAGACCCTTATTTCATAGCAAGGGGAGACCTTTATGGATTCGTCGATATGGTAGATGTCACTCCTGGACATCCGATGTCTAGGGAGTTAGACTATGGCATTACGGATACATAGGATCATCGTTGAAACTTACATTCATATTTAAACTAATCTATGAACTCACCAACTTTAATGTTGACACTTTTAAGCATGTTTTTCTCAGGTGAATTAGATGCTTGGATTATTTGATGTGCAATTGAGTCTTTACATTCAAGTTTTTCATGGTGATGCAATTATGGGACAAACTATTATTTTGATTTCAGAAAATCAACGAGATTGTATTACAAACGACACATTTAGAGGTCGTTCTATTGTATCTAGCGCTGTGTATTATGAAGTAGCACCCCATGTGGTATTCCGCTGCGTTGTATGATTTTTGGGGGTGTTACACAGAGTGCATTGATTTCAGAGTTACAGTCAATAGATCACAGGAGACAGAGGGTGATTTCAGAGTTATTGGCATCAGACCACAAGAGACAGGTTCAGTTGACTAAGACATTGAGGTTGCTGAAAGGACTACAGACACAGATGGTCGAGTTTCAGAGGCAGCATAGACCGCAAAAGGTCCGGCACAGCCTGATGCACCAGGAGAGGCTGGTAGCAGCTCCTAGATTTGGTTATGTTGTAGCTATGCTATGCAGCCTATTAAGTATTATGGGTTATTCCCAGCTAGCAGACTGTATAGATCTTTTGTTTTGTTTAGCTACCCAGTATAGGTCTTTTGTTCAGGTATTATCTACCTTGTACAACATACTAAGTGTTACGGGTATATCCCGGCTAGTATGGCTTTAGGTTGTTTCTTTTGTCTTGTAACCTAAGTGTAGTAATCATTTTGTATCTGAACCGAACATGTATGTTTTTCCAAGTTATATATGAAATGGACGGATTACGTTATCTATGAAATCAAATTTATTATAAATGAATGTCGATTTGGTTATACCATGGTTAATTTCAATAAAAGTTGTACACTTCACTGTGTGATGTGATCTCGTTTTATTTAATGTGTATATGTTATGTCATAATTATGATTTTATGAAATCTAACGGGTATTATGTTTTTTTGTGATTTCAAGAAAATGGAACCAAAGAAAAGAACCACGAGGTTAAACCCAGGTGCAACACCAACACCAGTCATAGACACTCATACCACTACATCTGTCACCAATGCCCAAATTCAGGCAATGATTAACGAAGGCGTTACTGATGCACTGGCAACACGTGATGCAACCAGAAATGGCGATGATAGCCATACTTCAGGAACGGGTGCCAGAAGGCCTGTGCAGGTTGCTCAGGAATGCACCTACCCGGACTTCCTAAAATACCAACCCTTGAACTTCAAGGGCACTGAGGGAGTTGTTAGACTCACTCAGTGGTTTGAAAAGATGGAGTCTGTTTACAGCATAAGCAACTGTACAGTAGCATGCCAGGTCAAATTTTCTACGTGTACCCTGCAAGGAAATGCTCTTACATGATGGAATTCCCATGTTAAGACCACTACTCCTGAAGCTGCCCATGCAATGCCATGGAGGACACTGAAAAGGATGATGACAGACAAATACTGCCCAAGGGGCGAAATTAAGAAGCTAGAGTTTGAAATGTGGAATTTGAAGGTGAAGGGTACTGATGTGCTAACCTATAGCCAATGTTTCCAAGAATTGGCACTAATGTGCGATCGGATGTTTCCGGAAGAAATAGACCAAGTTGAGAAATATGTCAGTGGCTTGCCCGACATGATCCATGGCAGTGTGATGGCAACTAAACCAAAAAATATGCAGGATGCCATTGAGTTTGCCACTGAATTCATAGACAAGAAGATCAACACATGGGCTGAACATCAGGAACAACCAGAATCAGCAACCAAACAAGAGACAAAACATTGGAAAAGCTTATGCCATAGGAAATGGTGACAAGAGACCATACAGAGGCCTAGACCTCTGTGTTCCAAATGTAACTATCACCATGATGGTCCTTGTGCTCCCAAATGCCACAAATGCAACCGAGTTGGTCATTTAGCTCGTGACTACAAGAATCCCCCAAATGTCAACACTGGGGCTAATCAGAAAGTTTGTTTTAAATGTGGTGCTCAAGGGCATTTCAAGAGGGATTGCCCAAAATTAAAGAACAACAACAACTGGGGTAGTCAGGTTGGAAATGCCAAGGCTCAGGCAAAGGTGTATGCTGTGGGCAATGCAGGGGCAAACCCGGACAACAATTTCGTCACGGGTACGTTTCTCCTAAACAACCGATATGCATCTATTTTATTCGATACCGGTGCCGATAGGAGTTTTGTATCTACTGCATTTAGCTCTTAAATTGTTATCACTCCAACTGCATTAGATCATGATTATAATGTCGAGCTAGCCGACGGGTGAATTGTTGGGTTAAACACTATTATTCGGGGTTGTACGTTAAACTTCTTAAATCATCCTTTCAACATAGACCTAATGCCCGTAGAACTAGGTAGTTTTGACATGATAATTGGTATGGATTGGTTGGCAAAGTACCATGCCGTTATTGTCTATGTAGAAAAGATTGTTCATATTCCTTTTGGAGACGAAATTTTAATCGTTTGAGGTGACGGAAGCAGCAATGAACACGGGACCCGACTAAACATCATCTCGTGTACTAAGGCTCATGAGTATTTAACGAAGGGATGTTACGTATTCTTAGCAAATATCACCACAACGAAAGACGAAGACAAGTCAAAGGGGAAACGACTTGAAGATGTGCCAGTTGTTCAAGAATTTCCTGAAGTTTTTCTTGAGGAATTGCTGGGTATACCACCCACTCGACAAGTGGAGTTTCGAATCGATTTGTTACCTGGTGCTACACCTGTAGCACGGGCACCGTATAGATTAGCATCGTCCGAAATGAAGGAACTAGCGGAGCAACTACAAGAACTTATGGATAAAGGCTTCATAAGAACAAGTTCCTCACCCTAGGGTGCTCCGGTTCTGTTTGTAAAGAAGAAATATGGGTCTTTCCGGATGTGCATCGATTACAGGGAATTAAACAAACTGATAGTGAAGAACCGCTACCCACTCCCAATGATCGATGACCTATTCAACCAGCTGCAAGGGTCGAGTATTTATTCAAAGATCGATCTGAGGTCAGGGTATCACCAGTTGAGAGTTCGAGAAGAAGACATTCCCAAGACTGCATTCAGGACTCGATACGATCACTATGAATTCCAAGTCATGCCTTTTGGTTTGACTAATGCACGGGCCGTATTTATGGACCTTATGAACCGGGTGTGTAAACCGTATCTGGACAAGTTTGTAATTGTCTTCATCGATGACATTTTGATCTGCTCCAAAAGTAAGAAGGAACATGAAGAACACCTTAGGAAGATCTTGAAATTGCTTAAGAAGGAAGAATTGTACGCCAAGTTCTCCAAGTGTGAATTCTGGATTTCCAGGGTACAATTCCTCGGTCACGTAATTGACTATCGAGGTATTCACGTTGACACTGCCAAGATTGAATCTATCAAAGATTGGGCGTCTCCTAAAACACCAACAGAGATTCGCCAATTTTTGGGCCTTGCCAGCTATTATAGAAGATTCATTGAAGGGTTTTCAAAGATCGCCAAGTCAACGACCAAACTAACCTAGAAAGGTGTCAAGTTTGATTGGGGGATAAACAAGAAGCAGCTTTTCCACCGTTGAAGCAGAAGCTGTGCAGTGCACCAATCCTAGCCTTACCTGAGGGAAGCGAAGATTTCATCACATACTGCGATGCTTCAAAGAAGGGTTTAGGCACTGTGTTGATGCAAAGAGAAAAGGTGTTTACTTATGCATCACGCTAGTTAAAAATTCATGAAAAGAACTATACGACTCAAGATTTAGAACTTGGGGCGGTAGTGTTTGCTCTAAAGATTTGGAGGCACTATATGTACAGAACCAAGTGCACAGTGTTCACTGATCCCAAAAGTTTACAACACATTCTTGATCAGAAGGAATTAAATATGAGGCAACGTCGCTGGTTAGAGTTACTGAGTGATTACGATTTCGAAATTCGTTATCACCCAAGGAAGGCGAATGTTGTTGCTGATGCTCTAAGCAGGAAGGAATGAGAACCACTAAGGGTTTAGGCCTTAGTGATGACTACTGGCTTGGATCTTCCTAAACAAATCTTGAAAGCTCAGACTGAAGTACGAAAGCCGAAGAACATCAAGAAGGAGGATGTTAGGGGTATATTGGTTGAGAATTCAAAAGAGGGGGGGGGGGGTGGGGGGTGGGGTGGGGGTGTGGGGGGGGGGGGGGGGGGGGGGGGGGGGGGGGGGGGGGTAGGGGGGGGGGGGGGGGGGGGGGGGGGGGGGGGGGGGGGGGGGGGGGGGGGGGGGGGGGGGGGGGGGGGGGGGGGGGGGGGGGTGGGGGGGTGGGGGGGGGGGGGGGGGGGGGGCGGGGTGTGGGGGGGGGGGGGGGGCCTTAGTAATGACTATTGGCTTGGATCTTCCGAAACAAATCTTGAAGGCTCAGACTGAGGCACGAAATCCGGAGAACATCAAGAAGGAGATGTTGGGGGTATCTGATTGAAAATTCTAAGGTTCCAGAGATATTCAGAACGAAAAAGTTGGACCCCTGTGCGGATGGAACTCTGTGCTTATAATGGCAGTACCCACCAAAAGCTGGTTACAAACGTTATTGGTGACTTATGGGCTGTGATCATGCTCCGATGTCCCACAAGTCTAAAACTCTTTTCATCCGGGTTCTGAAAGAATGTACCAAGATATGAAGATAAACTATACTGGTGGCCCAATATGAAAGCCAACATCGCCACCTATGTTAGCAAATGTTTGACCTATGCTAAGGTCAAGGCCGAACATCAGAGACCATCGGGTTTGTTAGTACAACCCGAGATACCTCAATGGAAGTGGGACAACATCACGATGGATTTTGTCACGAAGCTTCCTAAGTCGTCACAAGGTTATGACACTATTTGGGTGATCGTTGACCGACTTACAAAGTCTGCCATTTTTATGCCAATGAGGGAAACGGATCCTATGGATAAACTGGCAAGAATGTACCTAAAGGAGGTAGTCACGAAGCATGGAATACCTGTTTCAATTATATGTGATCGTGACCCTCGGTTCGCATCAAATTTCTGGAAGTTACTTCAGAAGGCTTTGGGTACAAGTTTGGATATGAGTAACTGCATTATCATCCGCAAAACCGATAGACAATAGCGAGTAGATAACCATCCAAATACTCTCGATGATATGGCTATGTGCTTGGTAATCAAACTTTGGAAAATGGTGGGTTAAACATTTCTCCATTAGTCGTGGTTTTCTCACTATAAACTAGTTATCATGCTAGCATTAAGGCTGCACCGTTTGAAGCACTTTATGGTCGAAAGTGTCGTTCACCCGTGTGTTGGGCCGAGGTTGGACAAGTTCAACTCACTGGTCCAGAATTAGTGCAAGAAACAACGGAGAGGATCATCCAGATCAAACAAAGGATTCAAACCGCTCGCGATCGACAAAAGAGCTACGCCGACTTAAAGCGTAAACCGATGGAGTTTCAAGTTGGAGATAAAGTTATTGCTTAAGGTTTACCCTGGTAAGGGGTCGTACGTTTTGGCAAACGGGGGAAGTTAAACCCCAGATATGTCAGACCTTTCAAAGTGTTGAAAAAGGTTAGAGCCGTTGCTTACAAGCTTGAGCTTCCTCAAGAGCTGAGCAGGGTCCACAATACATTTCATGTATCCAACTTGAAGAAATGTTATTCTGACGATCCATTAGTCGTTCCGTTGAAAGGACACCAAGTGGATGACAAGCTTCATTTTGTTGAAGAGCCTGTAGAAATCATGGATCGCGAAGTCAAACAATTGAGGCGAAGTTGTGTCCTAATTTTCAAGGTTCGATGGAACTCTAGGAGGGCCCTGAGTTTACGTGGGAACGTAAAAATCAATTCAGGAAGAAATATCCACACCTCTTCACCAAGACTACACCATCATCAAGTGCCGTGTCATAATCCTTGAGGATAAGGCTCACTTAACGGGGGAAGACTATAACACCCCCAAAAATACAACAACGCAGCGGAATACCACTTGGGGTGCTACTTCATAATACACAGCGCTAGGTACAAGAGAACGACCTCTAAG